>JAWPHD010007675.1:0-125545 GCA_037043455.1 Cyrtodaria siliqua
GAGATTTGCAAATCAAACTTCGTGCAAACCTCGCGTTTTTATATCGGCTTATTGTACGATGAAAAAAACGCGAGAATTACGTGAAGTTTGGGTTAGCAAACCTCGCGTTTTTTTCTCCGATGTACCAGAGGGCAAAAACAAGAAAACATATTTCTTTTCTCGTAATCTAATCAGAATAAAATTGCGAGGTTTGCACGAAGTTTTATTTCCAATCCTCGCGTTTTTTTCATTGTACAATATGCCGATAAAAAATCGCGAGGTTTGCACGAAGTTTGTTTGCAAATCTCGCGTTTTTTTTCATTGTAGAATAGGGCGAGAATGCGAGATTTATTTCGCATTCTCGCAATCTCGTCCAAATGAAAACATGATAAAATCGCGAGGTTTGCACAATGTTTGGATTGCACACTTCCCGTTTTTTTCAAGGTAGAATAGGACGAGAATGCGAAATTTATTTCGCAATCTCTCAATCTCGCGAAATTGAAAACGCGAGATCGCGATGGCCCTAACAGGATTCCGTACTGTTCCACTATACGCCAGCTGATAAACTCCAAGCAATAACGATACAATAACGATAGTGTACGGAATCCTGTTAGGGCCATCGCGATCTCGCGTTTTCAATTTCGCGAGATTGCGAGATTGCGAAATAAATTTCGCATTCTCGTCCTGTTCTACATTGAAAAAAACGCGAGGTTTGCAATCCAAACTTCGTACAAACCTCGCGATTTTATCACGTTTTCATTTGGACGAGATCGCGAGAATGCGAAATAAATCTCGCATTCTCGCCGTATTCTACAATGAAAAAACGCGAGATTTGCAAATCAAACTTCGTGCAAACCTCGCGCTTTTACATCCCTATTGTACCATGAAAAAAGCGCGAGATTTACGCGAAGTTTGGGTTAGCAAACCTCGCGGTTTTTTCTATGATATACCAGAGGGCAAAAACAAGAAAACATATTTCTTATTCTCGTAATCTAATAAGAATAAAATTGCGAGGTTTGCACGAAGTTTGATTTGCAATCCTCGCGTTTTTTTCATTGTACAATATGCCGATATAAAATCTCGAGGTTTGCACGAAGTTTGATTGCAAATCTCGAGGGTTTTTTTCATTGTAGAATACGGCGAGAATGCGAGATTTATTTCGCATTCTCGCAATCTCGTCCAAATGAAAACGTGATAAAATCGCGAGGTGTGGCTTGCAAACTTCGCGTTTTTTTCAAGGTAGAATAGGACGAGAATGCGAAATTTATTTCGCAATCTCGCAATCTCGCGAAATTGAAAACGCGAGATCGCGATGGCCCTAACAGGATTCCGTAATAGTGTGCATTGATGGTAACTTGATTGTTATACTTGTATTATATATGAAAACAAGAGTCTTACTGTAAAAAAGACACAAAATAAACTGGTTTGATACACACGTGACAGCTAGAGTAGATAGGTAACCAGTATAAGCTGAACAGCTTTCATTTGGTATGTAGTTTGAACATCATTTTCTACGGAATCCTGTTAGGGCCATCGCGATCTTGCGTTTTCAATTTCGCGAGATTGCGAGATTGCGAAATAAATTTCGCATTCTCGTCCTATTCTGCCTTGAAAAAAACGCGAAGTTTGCAAGCCAAACATCGTGCAAACCTCGCGATTTTATCACGTTTTCATTTGGACGAGATTGCGAGAATGCGAAATAAATCTCGCATTCTCGTCGTATTCTACAATGAAAAAAACCGCGAGATTTGCAATCGAACTTCGTGCAAATCTCGCGATTTTTTATCGTCATATTGTACAATGAAAAAAACTCGAGGATTGCAAATCAAACTTCTTGTAAACCTCGCAATTGTATTCTTATTTGATTACGAGAATAAGAATATGTTTTCTTGTTTTTGCCCTCTGGTACATCGGAGAAAAAAACGCGAGGTTTGCTAACCCAAACTTCGCGTAATTCTCGCGTTTTTTTCATCGTACAATAGGCCGATATAAAAGCGCGAGGTTTGCACGAAGTTTGATTTGCAAATCTCGCGTTTTTTTCATTGTAAAATACGGCGAGAATGCGAGATTTATTTCGCATTCTCGCGATCTCGTCCAAATGAAAACGTGATAAAATCACGAGGTTTGCACGAAGTTTGGATTGCAAACCTCGCGTTTTTTTCAATGTAGAATAGGACGAGAATGCGAAATTTATTTCGCAATCTCGCAATCTTGCAATCTCGCGAAATTGAAAACGTGAGATCGCGATGGCCCTAACAGGATTACGTAATTTTCTGAAGATATTCCACCTTTAAAAATAATCGGTCGTAGGTTTTTTGGGGGAAAAGGAGGCATTTCGGAAAATAAGTATTTCCTACGAATGTAGTTTTTCCCAAAACGTCAGTATCGTCACCATGTACGTCATGATAATGAAATAAGGAAATAGTGAAATAAAACAACCATGTCACTGTACTTGGTTTTTTTTTGGTGGTTCCGGGCAAAGAATAGGGCCACTGCTGATTCCGTTAGAGGGGTAGGCAGAGGGGTAGACCATCCCCCCACCCCAATTCATGTTAATTTTCTTCATTTTATGTTCATCTCATTAAAGGTATTCATCATGACCCCTACATTGTTTCAGGTGCCATCTCGTTCAAATCACTAGACAAGTGACAGAAAAAACAATAGAATTTGCAGCAACTCTGCAGGTGAGAAGGTTCTATGCCCACTCTCCATATTTTAGCTCGATGTGAATGGAGGATGAGCCTGGCATGTTCATTCCTGTCAGGCGCCATATAACATTTCATGTGTTGATGCGCCTTAAAACCCAATTCAATTCAATTGTTGTTGTTTTTTCAGGAAGAAATACAAAGTAGATTGATTTTGGAGCGAAAACGCACACACTTTGTCTTTAACTGTAAACACCTGCATACACTCATGTTATTTAAATGGATGCTACGTGACTGCGGACTGACTGTGTACAAACAGTACACAATCATCAAGTCAGTAATAGTTCACGTTTTTAAGTTTATTCTTACGTTTTAGTCGGATATTTTATGTAATGTTCATGATAGATAACACGTTGGTGCAGTTACCTCCCTTAGTTATACATATAATTCGTTCACATTAAATAGGGTAGTTACGTCCCTTAGTATACATTTCTCCATTTACAAGTTGATCGTGTCGCTGTGTCGCGCTGCTACTGCTTGTTACATAGATAATTGATGGTACTGCTGGAGAATTTGAATTGGAATATTGATCGTATCAACAATATACGCATACAATCAACGCCAGGGTATGAACTTCTTATATATGTTATATAGATCTAGTTAACTGTAAGTGTAATAATAGTACATTGTATATATCACAGACATATTGTATAATAATTATATTTTACAATCATATAATCTTTGTAAATTATGTGTACCCTGAGGGTACACATAATTTACAAAGTTTGTGTGGGGTGGTTAAAAGAAATATATAATTTTTTTCTTTCACTAAAGATTTTCATTAACCAAACTCATATTTTCTTCTAAATGTTTAAGGTGAGAGTAAATTAAAAGCATTACAAATTAAAATTATTTTACTAATTGCATAATAAATAAAAAATAGGGTTTAAAACATGCGTCCAATTCATAATTTTGATAGAGCATCATCAAAAAAACTGACCAATCAATGACCAGAAATAAGACATACCAATATATTCTGGTAGGTGAAAAAATCGGTCTTTATCCTTGATGTTCAACCAAGTTGACTGTTAAAATTAAGGTATCTACAGTGTGATTCTTTAAACACCCGCATAATTCATGCAAATTGATTCAATATATATGTATCTTTCAAAATCAAAATCTTGAAATTATTGTCTTTTTACTCTGCCAAAGATTTTTATTTTACTGTAGAACCTAAGGATAAAAACCGAGTAACACACATTTTATCACCTACTGAAAATAAGATAAAATCTCAACATCTCAGCAATGGAAAATAATGAATCAATAACCAGAAATAATACATACCAATACATTCTGGTAGGTGATAAACTCGGTCTTTATCGTTGATGTTCAACCAAGTTTACTGTTAAAATTAAGGTATCTACAGTATGGACTACAGATTAACTTACTGTAAACATATCGACTCATCCACATGATAAAGCAACATCTCGGAAACTAGTCTCTGACAGAACATGCTTACTCTGTTATTGAAATTATTGTCTTTTTACTCTGCCAAAGATTTTTATTTTACTGTAGAACCTAAGGATAAAAACCGAGTAACGCAAATTTTATCACCTACTGAAAATAAGATAAAATCTCTGCAATGGAAAATTATGAATCAGTAACCAGAAATAAAACATACCAATTCATTCTGGAAGGTGATAAACTTGGTCTTTATCGTTGATGTTCAACCAAGTTTACTGTTAAAATTAAGGTATCTACAGTATGGACTACCGATTAACTTATTGTAAACTTGTCTATTCATCCACATGATAAAGCAACTTCTCAAAAACTATTCTCGGACTGAACATGCCTACTCTGTTCTGAAGCCGCATCGCATAGCGTTGGGAATAAAGCCGAAGTGGTCCGGCTGAACGAGGCCAAGACTACATATGAAATTGGCAACGATAAAAACAATGTAATGTTGTTTCCTAGTTATCTCTTAAACAAGGATGCTTTTAGCATATTGCTGTTTAATTATTGATGTTTTATATAAATTGGAAGGAATAAACTTTTATTTGTAGTTGTTTAATGCTCAAAAGCGAAATTAATAAAAACAAAATGGGAATATTTTCTTACTGGCAATAATATCCGGAAGTAGTTATAACGACTTCCACTTAAAAATGAAATTGCATGCAAGATGTTTTTCCAAAGAAATTAAGAGAATGTGAACTTCTTTTAAGGTAAATATCAATTTCTAAAATACTCCTATGATAATTCTTAGGTAGGATGCAGTTAAGTTTGTGCGATCTGTCAAAATAAAGTACGTATGGAAGTTTTTAGTATCAGAAGTAAACAAACACGTTTCGTAGTAATACGCTCCAGCAATACATTTCACGAGATTTTGTTTTTATAAAAGTATGGCGACACATTCGACACATCATCTTGTCGTTTGATTATTTTTGTTTAATATTAAACAAATAGTAACTATATGAATGATACTAAAGTCAGTGATTGACATTATTTCAAGTTCGAATTATTAGTGTGTTTATTATGGGGATACCACAGAAGAACTATTGTGCATTCCAGGGTGCCTAGACGTCGAATATGAATCGAGATTTATTTTTATTACTTTCTATATGTTTCCATACCTGATATGATTGAATAGAATGCAAACGGACGCTCCTGAATCTGTTTGCAATCTTCGCGTAGCCATCCTCTAAGCTTCGCAAAGTCAAAAAATCATGTTGACACCCTCTGTTTACATATAATTTTATTGTCAGCCGAAAACCAAAATGGCGACGGCGGAACATTCCATTTTTCTAGGGTAGGGTGACTTAAAAAATCGCTTGACCAATAGTGGTGTAAATAATAAAATATAAACGCAGTATACTGTTTACCTACGTTTTATTTGCTACATATAACGTTTTTCTTTCCAAAATAAAAGGTAAATATGATCGATTGCTGAAGGTGCTGAACATGGAACAGCAACACCACCCTGCATAACCTACGTTTTATTTGGTACATCCGAACCCTAGAAAAAGACATGCGTAGACGACATTTTCTAAAAATAATGTCGCCATGTTGTTTTATTTTTTACAATGTAAACAAGGGGATCAAATTAATTTTAGGCTTTGTGAAGCATGACGGATGGATATGGCAAGATTGTAAATAGATCTATCTAATCATTTCAGGTATGAAAACATATTGCAAGTAATAAAAAAAATCTCGATTCATATTCGACGACTAGGCACCCTGAAATGCACAGTAAGCTATTGCATACATAGTACATAAAATTTATGACTGAGTCATACATACTGTTTTTACTTTTTAACTATGAATGATAACAAGAACCCGTATCAACTCAACTTCAGGAAATTACTATGTATTTATAATAGGATCCAACATAACAGAATCAAATATCTGTGACATACTTACTGAATGCTTGAAAATATTTGTTGGTTTTTAAACAAAATACTTTTGTGTTTTTATTTTTACTTCTACAGTACTGATCAAAGATTAGCAGATCATCTGCCATGGTGAGTTATGTATCGTTGAACTTTTTTTGACAACTACACCTCTAAATTAGTCAAATTGCATCATATGGACAATATCATGGACCAGTTTATATAATTTGTAATACCTGTAATTTAACATAGTGTAAGTTTTTTTTTAGGCCACCATACCTGCATTATAGAACTACTTTTGGTGAAAAATCTGCTTGTCAAAATAGATTTTTTTTATGGAGTGTCAAAATAGATTTTTTTATGGAGTGTCAACATGAGAATCATTTCTTTCATCTTGTGTTTATTCACTTCTTGATTTCTCTTCTAAATATTGTTGACAAGTAGTTGGTCAATGTTACTCAGTGTTTACTTAATCTCAGAATTAACTAGGATTGTTGATTTGAAGTATGTACAATACAGATGTAAAAATGCAAATATTTGATTCGTCTGCTGCTTTTAATAGGTAATATTGCAAACACAATCTTCAATATATATAACAACAACATGTAGGTTACACTTGAATGTTGGTAACACATTTTATTTGGAACAAAAAATATATTTTAACTTTTGCACTACGCCACCCACTTTGTAAATATTACTTCATTTACTAGCAACAAATGCAAATGGACTGAACTACCAGTTTTTACAACATAAGTTCTCTGCATTCTGACAGAAGATGTATGTGATAGTTAGTCTAAAATTATAATATTAGATCTAAATACGAATTTGTAAAGGAAAATAAAGGTGTTTAATTCTTAAAGGTGTTTAGTTCTTAAGGAACGGTGTTTAATTCTTAAGGATTATGTCCCCTTGTACATTAGAAGGATTCAGCGTTGGATATCTCAAAACTTCCACATGTTTTTACATGACACTTACAGTACATCATCTCATTATCCTAGTTAGAAACATAAACATGATTTCAAAACTACAATAATATAAATAGAGGTTTTAATAGACCTAGAGCAATTCAAAGTGAAACCAGCAGGAATTAGAACTCAAATGATGTCAGTCAAAACGTCCCCAAGTCGAAACGTCCTCTGGTCAAAACGTCCCCTTTCTGCATTTTCAAATAGTCAAAACGTCCCCTCAAATAAATAAAATTAAAAAAGCGATGTCCCATATTAAATAATTACTTTTTTTAAGTTTATTTTGTGTTAGCAACTGTGTTACGATATGTTTACGTGTTAACTGTTGCTAAATGCTTTTTGGCAAATAATGAATGTATTTATTGGTTTGCTATTATAGTTTAATGGCTAAATATATATTTTTAAAGAGAGACGTTTTGACTAGGGAACGTTTTGACTACACTAGGGCACGTTTTGACTAATTATTAAAATATGCGGCCATACTATTTTAAAACAAAGAACCTTATTATTGTGATGTACATATTGATAGGTTGATTTATATCAAGAAATATGCCAGTTTTAGACTTCTTAAAAGTTAACAGTTAATTAGTCCTTGGCAAATCCGATTTGATGGGATATATATGTGTTAGCTTCTTTTTTAAGCGCGTTTATAAGGAAGGGCTCTTTTCAGGTTTTCTTCTAGAATAATTTAAAATTGAAAAAAATACTTCAATTCATGAAAAAATCTGTCATAACAATCAACAGATTGTTCACCGGTGGTCTGGTTGTTCTGGTCTAAAATGTGACCACCATAGATTTTAAATGGAATCTAGCTGGAAATACTCACACTACGATACATTATTATGCAAAATAACTTTAAGTGGCCATCTGCTTTAAACAGCGACATTGCCGTGTTTACCTTTAATTACAAATATATTTTTCAATAAATAACTATATTTGACTAGGGGACGTTTTGACTAATTCGGTCGGACCCTAAAACGGGGCAGGTCTCCAGGGCCTTTTTACCAGTTTTGGGGAAGGGGCCTTTTGGCCTAAATTGGGGAAACAATCCATGAATGGGGAATGACAGTTCCAGAGGTAAGTTTAAAAAATGAGAAAAACTGCATGATTTTAAAAAGAAATTTGGTTGGGGAAGGGGCCTTATACAGGCCGCTGCAAAGAAGGGTAAAAAGGCCCTGGTCGGGAAGCCGGAACCACACACATATACTTTTTGTTTGGCCATAATATATAGCTTGAAGATTGCCGTATAATACATTTATGAAGGTTTGATATATGTGTATTTTATTTAGTTTAACAAAACAATAGAACGTACCATACCCAAAATAGTTTCTTGTCGTGCATGTAAATATATAAATAGAGAGTACTAAACTTGTTCATGGATTCTCTTGAATATATTTGCGAAAGTATCAAAATGGGTTACCCACTTTTATTGAAAACTATTAGAGAATTTGCTGATCGTATTGCCTACCTGCCCTTCTAATATATACGCGTGTAATAAGTGAGTAGCTCGGTAATATTCAGTATACATGCACATCATACAGAGTAAAACAACATTAATATTCGGTGTACATGCACCTCAGACATAGTAAAACAACAGTTATATCCGGTGTACATGCACCTCATATAGTGTAAAACAACAGTAATATTCGGTGTACCTGCACCTCATAAATAGTAAACCATCAGTTATATTCAGTGTACATGCACCTCATACAGAATACAAACAACAGTAATATTCATTGTGCAAGCACCTCAAAACAACATTACTATTCGGTGAACATGCACCTTTACATCGTTACATTGGCTTCGGAACCTTACGGGACCGATAAGTATACGAGTCCCTTCGGAACCTTACGGGATAAGTATAAGAGTCCCTTAAGAACTTTAGGGGATAAGTATACGAGTCCCTTCGGAACCTTACGGGATAAGTATATGAGTCCCTTGGTAACCTTACGGGATAAGTATACGGGTCCCTTCTGAACCTTACGGGATAAGTATACGAGTCCCTTCGGAACCTTACTGGATAATTATACGAGTCCCTTCGGAACCTTACGGGATAGGTACACGAGTCCCTTCGGAACCTTACGGGAAACGTATACGAGTTCCTTCGGAACCTTACGGGATAATTATACGATCCCTTCGGAATCTTACAGGATAAGTATGAGTCCCTTCGGAATCTTACGGGATAAGTACACGAGTCCTTTCGGAACCTTACGGTATAAGTATACGAGTCCCTTCGAACCGTACCGGATAAGTACAAGAGTTCATTCGAACCTTACGGGATGAGTATACGAGTCTCTTCGGAACCTTACGGGATAAGTACACAAGTCCTTCGTAACCTGAAGTCATATACTTATCCTGTAAGATTTCGAAGCCAAGCTTGGCCTATCCGAACTGTTTTCGTCATCCGAGTTTATCATTCTTACGGATGGCGGGAGGTGTACAGTACTGGTTCTACCCAGTAAAAGTGGATGGTCTGCCTCCACCACAAAAAATCGACCGTCATTTCGAGGGCTCAGCGCAAAACGTTTCTAACTAAATCTGAATAAAGAAGAAGATAGAATAGATTTGCGCTGAGCCCTCAATATATAACCTTACATGTGTGACTATACAAACAAACAAACAAAACAGAGTTTACCAATAACGGAAACCCCTGACGAGGCAGTTTCGATTTAAATCGGAATTATTCCTTGCTGAGACTAATTTTAGAGCCCGTGACATTGAGAATGGGATAAAAGCCCAAGGGGCACACACACACACACGAACAGACTTGTGTTCGTCGTAGATCATCTTCACTTATCCACTATAGTTATATTACCTTTGATTTATACGGTCACGGACACTTGAAATAATTGTCATATTGCTCCGAGGTGGATGTGAAGTTAGTCCTTATTTAATAAGAACTCTCGGAAGGACATCACGCTGAACTATTCTAATTCTATTTCAACAATGTCCCTGCCACAAACAACACCTGGTGTTCAACCTGACCAAATCGCCGTATCAGTATAAGCAGTTGTATTCGTTGATACGCGTGACAAATGTCAGTTTAGAGTATGAGCCAGTGATGAAGACGTATAAATGCTGGTGCATAAGATGCCGGGATTCATGCGGATATGCAGAATTAAGTGTTCGCGTGTCCGTTACCGAGGTTGTTTGTTTTTATTGTTCGAGAAGGAAGGGTGTCATGATGTCAGAGTATTGGGCATGCTTGGTTTTCATATTGTTTCCATGAGCTACTAGTAGTTAGTATTTGTTCTCACAATTGAATTGAACTGAATTTTGTTGAACTGCTCTTACATCAGCACATTGTATGTTATTTAGGGCCGCCGCAGAGGGTGGTTGAAGAATACGTAGGAATCCGCTAACATGCCCTACTCTTCCTAACGAATAGATTCCTTTGGTTCTGTAACGTGCACTGATGATAGACTCCGTTACAAAGGACTGCCCGGTTTACGTTCCCATTTGGGGACGAGGCCAGGGGTAAGCGCACAAGAACTCACAGACGAAGCTTAGTGGCGCTGGTGAGACTTAAACATGGGTTCTCCAGTTGTAAGTTCACTGTACCATCCTCTGGGCGACGCAAAGCTAGGCCAATTGTTATTCTTGGTTGTTGACTCGCTTTATTAGCCCGATTTGCATATGTTAATTCGCTTTTTGTGTCGTACTATTTAATGTTGGCAACTAATCACACGCATGCAGCTGTTAATGCAACTAAATATGATGTGAATTGTTTTCTTCTTTCAGGTGGTTATAAAACGGAAGAAACATATCAACTGTTTGCTGTACGAGAAAAAGCGTCACTGATTCGAGGAAACCAATACGCTTTCCATGAAGATAAAAACATGCATTTTTAAGTACGGTCGATTACACCGCCATACATTGTGGTGAATTGAATTCTTAGGTCAACACAACACTACACGCATACTATATGCTTTTATATGTGGGAATTCACCTGACATTACGACAGTAACACAAACATCGACTCTGGTGTGTTACATTGTTATACGGCTATCAATACAGTTACAGAAGAGAAATTGAACATACATGGGCAAAAGCATTGTTATGCTTGTACGTAGTTGCCTACTGCAATAAAGCATGAAGTCGTGGGTACGCCCATAATATGAAACGGGGTGTAAGAAATCGGACAATATGAAATTGTCACGTTTTAGGCTATATATATATATCTGACGGTCGATTTGTCTGCTCAGACTACTCTTAACAGTACATATGTTGATGCCGTTTGTGTAAGTAAAGCCAACATTGTGCACACTCACGAGAAGCCTTTCAATTGTAAAGAGAGCAACATGTCATGCAAGAAGCCAATTACGTGCCCATTATGTAACACGACCTTATCTCGACGAGACAAGTTCAATATTCACATGCGTATACACACTGGCGAGAAGCCGCATACATGTAGAGTATGCGATAAATCATTCACACAACTAGGACATCTCAATAGCCACATGTTGATACACACTTGCAAGAAGCCGTATACATGTACGTCATGTGATAAAACATTCACACGACTAGATACTCTCAACAGACACATGTTAATACACACAGGAGATAAGCCGTATACATGTGCAGAATGTAATAAATCGTTCACAGCACTAGGTAGTCTCAACATTCACATGTTAATACACACTGGAGAGAAGCCGTATACATGTACAGAATGTGATAAATCATTCCCACAACTTGGTCATCTCAATAGACACATGTTAGTACACACTGGCGATAAGCCGCATACATGTACAGAATGTGATAAACCATTCACACAACTAGGGCATCTCAATAGGCACATGTTAATACACACTGGCGAGAAGCCGCATACATGTAGAGTATGCGATAAATCATTCATACGTCTAGAAAATCTCAAACGTCACACGTTAATACACACTGGTGAGAAGCCGTTTACATGTGAAGTATGTAACACGTCATTCACAGAACGAGGAACTCTCAAAAGTCACCAGTTAATACACACCGGCGAGAAGCCGTTTACATGTGTAGTATGTAACAAGTCATTCAAAGTACGAGGAACTCTCAGTAATCACATGTTAATACACACTGGTGAGAAGCCGTTTACATGTGAAGTATGTAAAAAGTCATTCACAGAACGAGGAACTCTCAAAAGTCACCAGTTAATACACACCGGCGAGAAGCCGTTTACATGTGGAGTATGTAACAAGTCATTCACACAACTAGGAAATCTCAAAAGTCATATGTTAATACACAGTAGCGAGAAGCCGTTTACATGTGTAGTATGTAACAAGTCATTCACACAACTAGGAAATCTCAAAATTCACATGTTAATACACACTGGCGAGAAGCCGTTTATATGTACAGTATGTAACAAGTCATTCACAGAACGAGGAACTCTCAATAGTCACATGTTAATACACACTGGCGAGAAGCCGTTTACATGTACAGTATGTAACAAGTCATTCACAGAACGAGGAACTCTCAGTAATCACATGTTAATACACACTGGCGAGAAGCCATTTACATGTACAGTGTGTAACAAGTCATTCACAGAACGAGGAACTCTCAGTAATCACATGTTAATACACACTGGCGAGAAGCCGTTTACATGTACAGTATGTAACAAGTCATTCACAGAACAAGGAACTCTCAGTAATCACATGTTAATACACACTGGCGAGAAGCCGTTTACATGTACAGTGTGTAACAAGTCATTCATACAACTAGGAAATCTCAGTAGTCACATGTTAATACACACTGGCGAGGAGCCGTTTACATGTGTAGTATGTAACAAGTCATTCATACAACTAGGAAATCTCAAAATTCACATGTTAATACACACTGGCGAGAAGCCGTTTACATGTACAGTATGTAACAAGTCATTCACAGAACGAGGAACTCTCAGTAATCACATGTTAATACACACTGGCGAGAAGCCGTTTACATGACGAGACATACCCACGACGAGGAACTCTGAATAAACACATGGTAATACACACTGGCGAGAAGCCGCATACATGTACACAATGTGATAAATCATTCACACGAATAGGAAGTCTCACACGTCACATGCTAACACACTCTAGAGAAGCCGTATACTTATACCGTATGTGACAATGTATTTTTGACAACAAGAACATCTCAGTATACACATGCGTATACACACTGGTGAGAAGCCGCATACATGTAGCATATGTCACAAGTCATTCACACAACAAGCAACTCTCACTACTCATATGGTAATCCACTCTGGTGAGAAGCCGTATTCATGTACAGTATGTGACAAGTCATTCAGTCAACGAGGAACTCTTAGACGGCACATGGTAATACACACGGGTGAAACGTTATTCACGTGAAATTATGTAACAATGAATTTTCGCTCTAAGGAAGTATCATACATGTAAGAAGTTAAGAACACACTAGTCTGAAGTCCATCTCAATATACATATGATTTTACATACATTGTACTGTCGATACAAGATATACGAAGCAGTTGTGTAAACAAGTATTTGCTATCACAACACATTTCTATGTGCGTATTCGCAACAGCGAGAAGCCTTTCAAGTGTAGGTCCTAAGGAATTAGTGACATGTTATTCATGCAGTCTCAATAACAGATGTGCACATAGACTGTTAACGTGTAAGTAATGTGAACCATCATTCAGATGATCTGAGCCTCGCACAATGCACACGCTGATCCATTGGTTAGACGCTGTTGAAGTGCTCAGTGTGGCATGGCAGTCACAGATCGTAATAATCTTAATCTGTAATAAGCTGTATATGTCATAGTCGTACCGATGAAAACAACTGTAAATAGGAACAACTGTGAATAGGAACACATGCGTATATGTACTGCATATACAGGAAAACGTGCATATAAATACTGCAGAGAAATGAACACATGCATATATGTACTGCAGAAAAAGGAACACGTTTTTATACAGTAGAGAAAGGAAATCATGCATATATGTACTGCAGAGAAATGAACACATGCGTATAAGTACTGCAAAGAAAGGAACACATGCATACACATACTGCAGATAAATGTACACATGTGTTTACATACTGCAAAAAAGGAACACATGCCTATCTATACTGCAGAGAAATATACACATGCGTATAAGTACTGCAAAGAAAGGAACACATGCCTATATATACTGCAGAGAAATATACACATGCGTATACGTACTGCAAAAAAGGAACACATGCCTATATATACTGCAGAGAAATATACACATGCGTATACGTACTGCAAAAAAGGAACACATGCCTATATATATACTGCAGGGAAATATACACATGCGTTTACGTACTGCAAAAAAGGAACACATGCCTATATATACTGCAGAGAAATATACACATGCGTATACAAACTGCAGATAAATGAACACATGTGTAGGCATACTGCAGACAAAGGAACACATGCTTATACATACTGCAGGAAAATCAACGCATGCGTATATATACTGCAGAGAAAGGAACATTTACATATACATACTGCAGAGAAGCCGGTTACAAATTATGAATGTGACGTATACTTTTCAGGTAAAAAAGGCTTACACATGCATATGGTTATCCGTACTGGAGAGTTGATGTAAACGGCAAGATTACTGCAGGACTGATTGTCTGATACCGTGTATGTGTAGTACAGTGACATACCTCACACATGGTTGTACATATATTGGTGAGAGAATGTGTATGTGTAGTACAGTGACATCACACATGGTTGTACATATATTGGTGAGAGACCGTGTAGTATGTGTAGTACAGTGAGATATCTCATACATGGCTTTACATATATTGGTGAGAGACCGTGTATATGTAGTACAGTGACATATCTCATACATGGCTGTATATATATTGGTGAGCGACCGTGTGTGTGTAATAAAGTGACTAATCTCACACAAGGATGTACATATATTGGTAAGAGAACCTTTATGTGCAATATTGTGACATATTTCACACATGGCTGCACATATTTTGGTGAGAGACCGTTTATGTGTAATACAGTTACATGTATCACACACATGAATGTACATATATTGGTGAGACACCGTTAATATGTAATACTGTGACATATCTCACACATGGATGTACATATATTGATGCGAGACCATGTATGTGTAATATTTCGACATATCTCACACATGACTGTACATATATTGGTGAGAGAACGTGTATGTGTAGTACTGTGACATAGCTCATAAATAGTTGTACATATATTGATGAGAAACTGTGTATGTGTGTACTGTGACATTTATCACACATGGTTGTACATATATCGATGAGAGACTATGTTTGTGTAGTACTGTGACATATCTCATACATGGCTGTACATATATTGATGAGAGATTTTTGCTGAATAAACTACAATAGCATATGTCAATACTGCGTGAATATTGTACAGTATACCTTGAAACAATAAGATTATAACTATAGAACTTGTTCTGGATGTTTGTATCACATCCAGTAGGTACATGACAGATCCTGATCACACGAGTGGCGTAGCCTCGAGTACGATCCTGATCTGTCATTTACCTACGACAGGTGATACCACTTTCCAGAACAAGTTACTATAGTAATGATCCCTCTATTATATACTTCTTTACATATCATTAACATAGAATACATGTATATAAATGTGTTCATTACACATGGGTAAACAATTCAACATCTGGTGAATTTACCAACTGACAAAATGTTAAATTAATTAACGCTCAATGTTTACAAATGCACAAATAAACATTCCGATACTACACATTTAATGTTAAAACATCCACTGTTCTTAATGGATTACTACTGGGCAATCCCCAACGTTCCAATCCGACATTTGTGTATGGGAAGTTCAAGTTGTAAAATCTATTTTTAATAGTATGCTGACACTGAATCAGAAAACTTCTAGAGGTGATACAGGGTATTCCATTGTAGGACAATGAAGGTACTCGGTATATAATTATTGATAGGTATATAATAAAGTGTTTTATTATACCTCGCATCAAACGCCTATGGTAAATCCCCATAGATAACCATGCGTAATTTCTTACTATATGACGCGAGGGTGATATTGCAGGGTGTTAGTAAATCGCAGGGTGATCGTTACAGTTATCTCATGTGCAGGGTGATCGGTACAGTTATCTCATGTGCAGGGTGATCGGTACAGTTATCTCATGTACAGTGGGATCGGTACAGTTATCTCATGTGCAGCTTTGGTGCGCGTTGGTATGCGTACTGTTCTCACTAATTGCTAATTTGATCTGATCGTAACACATCGTAACTTAAAAGGTCTATAAACTACCACTCATGTTCTTAGTTATTTCCAATCCAATGATATAACTTTTGTAACAACCTTTTTAAAAAAGTTGTTTGGAAAAAGTATCCGACAAAGGTGTGCTCGATTTTTAATCCTGTCCTTATGGTGGACATGCTTACTGTCACCCTCTCATGAATGTGATGTTTATACATTATCTTCACGATGTTACAAAATCAAACTTCGGCGAAATCGCTGACATCAAAAAGATATGTGAGTGTGCGCCCTTTCAACACGTCATAGTAGGTTATATTGGGACAGCAACCTCAGACGGAGATGAGATGGAGGTGAAGGATGGAGAATCCCATAAGACATATCTCTGCCATTGTGTGAACCCACGCGGTGATGATATTTGTAGACGTGTATGACCTCATCAACTGAGATATGAAGGCCATGTATGTTTTAACTATCATTAGCTCGACTATTCGAAGAATAAGAAGAGAGCTTATGCGATCACCTTGGCGTCGTCGTCGTCGGAATCTCACTCCACGTGGAGTTGTGCGTGTAGGTTGTCTTTATCTCTTTATATATCAATCTTAGTAGTAGGGTAAAACAAGTGGATTATTTACAGGGTAACATGTTTAAATAACCTTTGTTTGTTTTTTTATTCACTTTTCAATTACACAACATCCTTTGATATCAATCGCAAGCGTCTCCGTGGCCGTGTAAACCTTTATGCCTCTCACCGCTGCGGGTTCGAATCTCACTGAGAGCTCGACCTGTAAGTGAGTAAGTGTCGATTCTTAAAGATGGCGCGGGGGTGTGGGGGGGGGGGGGGGTGCGCAATACTGGTTCTACCCAGGAAAAGTGGGTGGTCTGTCCCCAGCATAATATAATCGACTCATAATTGTACGTGTGTTGAATATGACTTAAAACCTTTACAAACGAAAAGAAATATCAAGCCCAGTCTACGTGACTTATACGAATTACGCACAGTTACTGCACGTACAACATGTTTAGAGTCGTGGTTTTATGCTAAATATACTGAACCAAAGTACTAACGCACCACCACAGACCTAATAACAAATGTATTAATATGTCTGTGCGCACCACCTTTTTTTGAATATTTTTTTTTTTTCGTTTAATTTTTGTTTCTTTATCATACGACAGCAATTTGATTATTGTTTTTAATTTACAGTCGTTATTGACAAGATATTTGTCTCGTTCAGAATGAAATTTGTTTTTATTTATTGATTGTCATTCATAATTTTGATAGAGCATCATCAAAAAAACTGACCAATCAGTGACCAGAAATAAGACATACCAATACATTCTGGTAGGTGATAAACTCGGTCTTTGTCCTTGATGTTCAACCACGTTTTCTGTTAAAATTAAGGTTTCAACAGTGTGATTATTTTAAAACCCTGAATATTTCATGCAAATTGATTCAATATATGTATCTTTCAAAATCAAAATCTTGAAAAGTATCACCTTTTTACTCTGCCAAATATTTATATATTACTATAGAACCTAAGGATAAAAACCGACAAACACAAATTTCATCACCTACTGAAAATAAGATAAAATCTCAATATCTCTGCAATGGAAAATTATGAATTATTGAGATATTAAAGGTATTGATGTTCAATACGTTTTATTGACTTATCTCCCTTAGTAATAATTCTCCATTTACACATTTGAAAGTCACCGTTCATGCCAGTATTGCACAAATTGACAATTTTATGTACTCCACCATCAATGAGGAATGTAACGTAACCGGTATTACTGACGTCTTCTAAGTTTGCCGAATTTTACCATCTAACACTCTTATGCAGTTTCTACGTTTCTAGTTTAAATCGGATTTGTTATTACGGAGGGTAGATCTACGCCGGATGCGGGCAATATATTTTTTGGGGTGTGTGTGTGGGGGGGGGGGGGGGGGGGGGGGGAGGAGGTGGAGGTCTATGTGTGAGGGGGTGGCTGTCGAGCAATCATTTACGCATACACATTATAGTTTTACGAGTAAAATGTAACAAGAAAAGAAGCAAAACCAGCCGCACAAAAATATTATCAACACATTTATTTACCTAAAATAGTCACTTACAGAATACACAAATCCAGTTTTTCATTAATATCCAATTGTTTTAATTAAGTCCAAATACAATTATCCAATGGTCCTTTGATTCACATTAGCTAGTGTGTCTTTAATCCAAAACAGTAAGTGTATCTTTAATCCAAAACAGCAAATATCTCTTTAATCCAAAACAGTAAGTGTACCTTAAATCCAAAACAGTAAGTGTATCTTTAATCCATAACAGCAAATATCTCTTTAATCAAAAACAGTAAGTGTACCTTAAATCCAAAACAGTAAGTGTCTCTTAAATCCAAAACAGTATGTGTTTCTTTAATCCAAAACAGAAAGTGTCTCTTTAATCCAAAACAGTAAGTGTTTCTTTAATCCAAAACAGAAAGTGTCTGTTTAATCCAAAACAGTAAGTGTTTCTTTAATCCAAAACAGAAAGTGTCTCTTTAATCCAAAACAGAAAGTGTCTCTTTAATCCAAAACAGTATGTGTCTCTTTAATTCAAAACAATAAGTGTTTCTTTAATCCAAAACAGAAAGTGTCTCTTTAATCCAAAACAGTAAGTGTCTCTTTAATCCAAAACAGTAAGTGTTTCTTTAACCAAAACAGAAAGTGTCTCTTTAATCCAAAACAGAAAGTGTCTCTTTAATCCAAAACAGTAAGTGTCTCTTTAATCCAAAACAGCAACTACCTCTTTAATCCAAAACAGTAAGTGTTTCTTTAATCCAAAACAGAAAGTGTCTCTTTACAAAACAGAAAGTGTCTCTTTAATCCAAAACAGCAAATACCTCTTTAATCCAAAACAGAAAGTGTTTCTTTAATCCAAAACAGTAAGTGTCTCTTTAATCCAAAACAGCAAATACCTCTTTAATCCAAAACAGTAAGTGTCTCTTTAATCCAAAACAGTAAGTGTTTCTTTAATCCAAAACAGAAAGTGTCTCTTTAATCCAAAACAGAAAGTGTCTCTTTAATCCAAAACAGTAAGTGTCTCTTTAATCCAAATCAGTAAGTGTTTCTTTAATCCAAAACAGAAAGTGTCTCTTTAATCCAAAACAGAAAGTGTCTCTTTAATCCAAAACAGTAAGTGTCTCTTTAATCCAAAACAGCAAATACCTCTTTAATCCAAAACAGTAAGTGTTTCTTTAATCCAAAACAGAAAGTGTCTCTTTAATCCAAAGCAGTAAGTGTCCTTTTAGTCCAAATATCCAATTTCACTATTATTATGAATGAGCACAATAAATCCTCATAACTATATTTTATAAAAGCAAATAAATCTAAATTAACTTTAATAAATAATACTGAAACTGATCCAGAGTTTATGTATATACTGATACTGAAGGCTTCCCCAATAAAACCGTCAAATAAGAATAGTCCAAATTTCATTATAAATGAATTTTCATAAAATAGTCCAATGAAAACAGTCCACATCGTCATAAATGAATTTGAAAAAATAATTTGCATAACAGATAATCGTGTTTACATCTATACTATTTTTAACCTTCTTCAAAACCAAATCAATAATAAACACGCAATAATCATGTGCACTTTTAGATATATAGGTAACAATAGCCAGCATTTATTTCGTACTTAAGACCCCCAAAAAAAGACTGCATGTAAAATAACTGGAATACTAATAAAAGGCAATGATGTCATTTTTGTGCGAGATCAAGGGTTCTTTTCAGATGTTTGGCCTGGCCAGGCCTGTCGACATATGTGATATAATCTAACATGTCGAATCCACCCGCAAAAGAGGAAGCATTGCTAAGCTCTGCAGCAACATGGGTGATATATAATACACATGTTTGGGATATGTAGCTATGCGATAGGCGTACGTTCTTACCAACGTAAACCTTCGCCTCTCACCACTGCGGGTTCGAATCCCACTGGAAGCTCGACTTGTAAGGGAGGAAGTGTCGATTCTTGCTGGAGATGTACAGTACTGGTTCTACCCAGGAAAAGTGGGTGGTCTGCCTCCACCACAAAAAGATAAATACAAAATATAGCAACCTTACCTTCAAACATGCTCATTTCTTGTTGATTTTTGTTCATGCATTTAGATGCTAATTTAAATTCTACATGAAATACAGCAATAATTTTAAAACTGCTGGATACATTGTTGACCACGTAGTACGTTTTCATTCTGCATTTAGGTTGCGGTACACTAATTGCTTTCTCATAGGCCACAATACAAGCTTTTCCGAAGATAAACAATAAAAATAAACATACAAATTCAAAAAGATGTGTCTTGAATTCCGCTTAAGCCGGTGCTAGGAGGCGTGGGAGGCGTTGCAATTTAAATTGCCTCTCATGAACAGACTCCAATTAACGGAGACTGCTACTTTTCTCTCTTGTTTGTGTTTCTTGCTTCAATGGATCCCCTTTTCAGTATTTATTGACATTTATACTAGCGTTTGTTTAGTGCTGTCTGGGGGCCGTAAGAAGACGCACCGACTACAAATCAGTAGTGTTATTACTTACATCAAGCCCACTCTTTGTGTTTTTAAAGTAGAATTCCGTTTAAAACGGTGCTAGAGGGCGTGTGAGGCGTCGCATTTTAAATTGTCTCTCATGAACAGGCTCAAATTAACCGATACTGTTACTTTTCTCTCTTGTTTGTTTTTCTTGCTTTCAAGAGATCCCCTTTTCACTATTTATTATGTTCAAGGCAAGTCCACGCCCAGTGTGCTAAAAGTTAAAATTCAGCATGTTTCTCCTACAGAACTTTCCATGGGGACCGCCATATATGTTTACGTGCATAACCGCAGTAAAGATTTACCTGTTTTTGCGTGGGAGTTAATCACAAAATGTCATGTTTAAAAAATACATTTGGTAAAATTAAATGCTCTCATTTTAATAAATTTATTTATTAATTAATTAACAACTCTGAAAATATATTTTGAAACGTTTATCTGGCATGTTTTAATTTTTGTGACCTTTCACTTCTGGCTCAGGTCATCCTGGAAAAGGGGCGTGGCCAAGCCCATGCTATTTTTAGGATACCGCAACTTTTAAGGCACGGACCCGGATTCATACTCACTGAGGCGGTTTGATATAAGATTAAGCCACGGACCCGAGTTCCTACTCACTGATGCGGTTTGATATAAGATTAGGACACGGACCCGGATACATACACACTAAGGTGGTTTGATATTAGATATAGAGGCCCCGATTCCTACTCACTGAGGCGGTTTGATGTAAAGATTAGGGCAAGGGCTGGATTCCTATTCACTGAGGCCGTTTGATTTAATATTAAGAAAAAGGCCCGGAATCCTTCTCACTTAAGCGGTTTGATATATGATTCAGACACGGGCCCAGATTCCTACCCACTGAAGCGGTTTGATATAAGATTCAGACACGGGCCCAGATTCCTACTCACTGAGGTGGTTTGATATCAAATTCAGACACGGGCCCAGATTCCTGCTCAATGAGG
This sequence comes from Cyrtodaria siliqua, assembly GCA_037043455.1. Classification (NCBI taxonomy): domain Eukaryota; kingdom Metazoa; phylum Mollusca; class Bivalvia; order Adapedonta; family Hiatellidae; genus Cyrtodaria; species Cyrtodaria siliqua. Next base: position 21,711 of record JAWPHD010007675.1, read on the forward strand.
CTGTTTGATAAAATATGAGGGCACGGGCTGGATTCCTACTCAATGAGACGGTTTGGTATGATGATTTGGATTAAGACACGGTCTCGGATTTCTACTCCCTCAGACGGTTTGATATATGATTAAGACAAGAGCTCGGATTCATATTCACTCAGGCAGTTTGATATAAGATTAGGACCTTGGTCTGGATTCATACTCACTGGGGCGATTTGATGTAACGCAATCTTATAGCGTTTAGCCGTTAATCATAAATTAATAATTAACCCGCCGTAAAATCGCCACATATATAACACTGGCGCTATTATACTCGAGCTTTTCAAAAACGCCTCACTGAAAATTAACAAAGATTATAACTAACAGTGGTTTAATATCTTATTTTGAAATCAGTTTTTGTCATCTTTCTTCGATAAGCCTTAAGCGTTATTTAAAATGGACACGCGACAATCTTGAAATAGTTATCAAGAAGGGTATATGTCCCTTTAATGAGGACACCTAGTCAGTAAGGGGAATGCACTCCTCTGTCTATATATGAACATATTTAATATGAGTTGTCGGACATGACCTATTGCATACTTAGGATGTAAATGTGTTGCAATCAGTAAGGGAAATGCACTCCTCTGTCTATATATGAACATATTTAATATGAGTTGTCGGACATGACCTATTGACTAATTAGGATGTAAATGTGTTGCAATCAGGAAGGGAAATGCACTCCTCTGTCTATATATGAACATATTTAATATGAGTTGTCGGACATGACCTATTGACTAATTAGGATGTAAATGTGTTGCAATCAGGAAGGGAAATGCACTCCTCTGTCTATATATGAACATATTTAATATGAGTTGTCGGACATGACCTATTGACTAATTAGGATGTAAATGTGTTGCAATCAGGATGGGAAATGCACTCCTCTGTCTATATATGAACATATTTAATATGAGTTGTCGGACATGACCTATTGACTAATTAGGATGTAAATGTGTTGCAATCAGGAAGAGAAATGCACTCCTCTGTCTATATATGAACATTTTTAATATGAGTTGTCGGACATGACCTATTGACTAATTAGGATGTAAATGTGTTGCAATCAGGAAGGGAAATGCACTCCTCTGTCTATATATGAACATTTTTAATATGAGTTGTCGGACATGACTTATTGACTAATTAGGATGTAAATGTGTTGCAATCAGGAAGAGAAATGCACTCCTCTGTCTATATATGAACATATTTAATATGAGTTGTCGGACATGACCTATGTAATAATACGTAGGATATATTAGCAAGGGGCTTTTAGTGTTCCACATTTACAAGCGTTGTTTAAGGAAAGGAACTTAATACGTCTTATTATTCCGTTCCAAGCATTTATTTGTTGTCATTGTATACTTTGTGCGATCGTGATGCGTAAACACGTGTACACGATTGCCGTTTGTTATGATGCGTAAACACGTTTACTCGATTCCCGTTTGTTGTGATGCGAGAACACGTGCAATAGATTGCCCTTTGTTGTGATGCGTAAACACGTGCACTCGACTGTAGTTTGTTGTGATGCATAAACACGTGCATTCGATGCCGTTTGTTGTGATACGAAAACACGAGCACTCGATTGTCGTTTTTTATGTGATGCGCGAACACGTGCACTCGATTGCCGTTTGTTGTAATGCGTGAAGAAGTGTATACAATTGCCTTTTGGTTGTGATGCGTAAACATGTGTACACAATTGCCGTTTGGTGTGATGCGTGAACACATGTACACGATTGTCATGTGTTTCACAAATTTAAAACTAGTTTGCGATATAAGTATGCACGGTACAGCTCAGCTCAAGAATGAAACATATTTTCTTAATATCTGACTTTTGTTTAATTGTGTCACCATTAATTATTTAACAGTCTAGTTATTTATGAACATAGACAATCAAAGTTAGCTACTTTTCTGATGTGCCGCAGGTTTATTTCTAGGAATTGAGCTAATGCAGAGGCGGTGTATACATTAAATGTCCATATTTTCTTTAATCAAGTAACTGTTTTATATGTTTGTTTCCATGGACAATAAGATTATAATCTTGTAAGGTCAGGCTGCATTAGTCGTAACCTTTAGACTAATTTCGTTGACAAACATAGCACAACTACCATTATTGCATATTTACTAAATAGAAGAAAGATGTTTTAACGAAATTCAATATATTACAAAAAGGTAACTCTTTGTGGAATTAAACTTCAAGCCAAGCTTAAAATTAAACTTCAAGCCCAGACTAAAGTTAAACTTCAAGCCCAGACTAACATTAAGCTTCAAGCCCAGACTAAAATTAAACTTCAAGCCCAGACTAATATTAAACTTCAAGCCCAGACTAAAGTTAAACTTCATGCCCAGACTAAAGTTAAACTTCATGCCCAGACTAAAGTTAAACTTCAAGCCCAGACTAAAGTTAAACTTCAAGCCCAGACTAAAATTAAACTTCAAGCCCAGACTAATATTAAACTTCAAGCCCAGACTAAAGTTAAACTTCAAGCCCAGACTAAAGTTAAACTTCAAGCCCAGACTAACATTAAGCTTCAAGCCCAGACTAAAATTAAACTTCAAGCCCAGACTAATATTAAACTTCAAGCCCAGACTAAAGTTAAACTTCAAGCCCAGACTAAAGTTAAACTTCAAGCCCAGACTAAAGTTAAACTTCAAGCCCAGACTAACATTAAACTTCAAACCCAGACTAAGGTTAAACTTTAAGCCCAGACTAAAGTTAAACTTCAAGCCCAGACTAAGGTTAAACTTTAAGCCCAGACTAACATTAAACTTCAAGCCCAGACTAAGGTTAAACTTCAAGCCCAGACTAAAGTTAAACTTCAAGCCCAGACTAACATTAAACTTCAAGCCCAGACTAAAGTTAAACTTCAAGCCCAGACTAATATTAAACTTCAAGCCCACACTAAAGTTAAACTTTAAGCCCAGACTAACATTAAAATTCAAGCCCAGACTAAAATTAAACTTGCGGATAAGACGTACGTGCTCCCGATTGAGCTACACGGGACTGTCATATGTAATGTAGTCTAAACATAATCTAATGAAAAAAAAATAATAAAAAAAAAAACACTCGAAAAAACACTTAAATATTGCGGCCCCAGCAATGTTTACAATTCTAACACGGCCTGCGCAGTATTTCATATACACAAAGAAGAGAGACAACTGTATGTTATTTTACGGTCAAAAACGGCTGTTCCATTAATTCCCCGCGTATTTTTCATCCCTTGGAAGTGCCACGTTACATGACGTCACTTTTTAAACCGTTAACGTCACAGAACGAAAGTAAATAAACATTTTGGTAAATATAATATTTTAATAACAACAAACGTGCCATGCTCCCAAACCTTGCACACCACCCCCACCCCGCCCCCACCCTCCCCCTCCCTACCCCGATACAAACCCACCATAAGCATCAATACACATAACATTAATAGGCATCCGAATAATTGTATTTTATTCACCGATGAAATACAGGTACGTAATTATTATTTCTTAAACAATACATGTTCTTCTTCAAATTAATGAATGTATTACTACTACTAAATACTTTTTTGGTCTATGCTCATGTTTCCATGGATACATTTCACTGAATAAAATACATTATTTGCTTATGCTCAATATATGCTTTACTTGTGGACAGTGTCCCTTTAACAAACAAGGGGTCTGTATATTAGACACGATTTAAACTTGTAAATTCAACAATTTATTGTACAACCGTACTTAAATATAAACACGAAGGTGTAATATAGCCATTGTACTGACACATTTGAATTCAACGCATGACAAAAAAAAGAAGTCATGGAATATGAGATTGTTGATTCAAATGCGAACAATTAACTCCATACGCCCCACATTGAAAAGAGTGGCATTATATTACACGACCGCTAACATTGAATGAATACCTGTCTGATTCATGTGATTATTGTAATAATCTGAACATGTCTCTTTAACCTGAAATAGATTTTAAAAAAAATACAATCATGTTATTTATCCATAATTAAAAGTAGTAAATAAGATGTTACGTTTAAGCTTTATGGACATAATCTAGTAGGGGCATACTAGCCAGGCAGTTTGATAAACATTATATATACTGACCTAGACACACCGTTGTAATGCGTGAACAACATGTGACACTCTTGTGTACTATACCAGTGTTAATATAAAGTTGGCCATATCAAATGTCAAAGCACTCGAGTTTTATATTTCGTCATAGCGGTGCGCCATTATGTTTTTTTGTGAATACTTATGTGTGATATTGAACTTGAAGAAGAGAGGCCGTCAAATTTATTTCAAGTATATCAATTTAGAGATAAGCGAGTGAACATTGTTGAATTAATGAATGATTGGTTTTAGGGAATGGGCAATTTATTTACACGATCCTATTTACATTTTTTAAAATTAAGTACACTATATACTACAACTAGTACCTAGGATTGTATAGCATATCAACAATGATACTGTATAATACGATGCATATTCTAACGAACTTGACAAAATCCTGCGATCGGATTGGTTGATGTTCAAAAATGTGCATCTATTAAACAGTGCATATCCTGTCGCAAACCCAGTCATGTGACGTCAAACCGTCAACAAAGCGACGTCTTCAGTCATGTGACGTCAAACCGTCAACAAAGCGACAAACCGTCAACAAAGCGACGTCTTCAGTCTTGTGACGTCAAACCGTCAACAAAGCGACGTCTTTTAGTTTATTTCAATGTCAGTAAAACTGTCAAAACAATGAAATGAGTTTGAAACGGATTAACCAGTATTGAAATGTTGACCTTTGTGACTGTACATCTGTCGGTTAACGGTCGCAAATCGTGTTTAACGGCTCCCCTTACGCGACATCATTAAACAAAACGTGGTATAACTATCACCAAAACAATGCATTTGTCTTAACAAATGAATAGTAGTGTGCTGACAAACATCACCCAAAAAGGGTGGTCTTTAACAAATCAGAAAGAGGGGTCTGCAACAAATGCGGTCTGAAACAGGTCCCCCTAGAAACATAACGGCACAAACAGGTCCCCCTAGAAACATAACGGCACAAACAGGTCCCCCTAGAAACATAACGGCACAAACTATTGAAGTGTCAAATGATCGGAATGACCGCTCCCTATGATATAACAATATGGATATGCCCGTAACAGATATCCAACATATCCAAAATGAATGGATTAAGCAATACCGATCTGACAGACTTAGGTCCTATCGTAAAGGAGGAGCAATGTTTCAATGGCTGAAGATTCCAATCCCGGGAATACTCTCTAAAAGAATAATGACGTAAGTAATGTGTTTACATGGACGATGTCCTAAGAAATATGTAAGCGTTGATGAGGTCTTAAATAAATTATTTGTATGTACAAAGTCCTAAATAAAATGTGTACGTTGATTGGGCCCTACGGACATGCATTATGTACGCATTTTATTCATTATAATTACTAATTTATAGGGCTGGAGAAATTCGTCAAACATACACATATTACACATTTATTAAAATTGTTAGTAAAATGCATAGGTATGTCCCTTTTTTAAATTTACTAACAAAGTAAATTGTAACAAAAAGCAACATTCTGTAACATAGCAAGTACATGTGTATTGCACTCAAAAGCAGTATTTAATTAACGGTTGATTTAGAATGCTCGTAATTCATACCGTAGCTTTATAAAAGAAGTAAAATGGTGTTTGCTAGTTAGATACATAAATACATATTTATTATACGTTAAACAATTGTATTTATTTATATAATTACTTTTGAAATCATTGCCATACATGGTATTTTAATTATTTACGTGTATACTGAATTTGTATACTTTATATAATATGTTCTGTTCTGTGTTCTGTTCTACTAATTAAACACATGTTCTTGCAACAAATACAGTATACTTTAGCATTTATTAACAACCCGTATATTGCTTGGTTGAAATTGAGTTTATGTAGGTTACAACACAAAAGGCAACCCATTGGTTGAGTAAATACACACAAAGTGTACCCCACTATACATCACAGAGGACGAGTCGGATCATACACAGCTTAGAAGGAAAGATAAGTTGAACATCGTTGTTAAAACGTGTTATATTTAATTAAACTCAGGTTTTGGATATACAAGGTTCTACAAGGTGAGTGTAATTAATTAATATATACTGATTCTACATCGTATACAGTCTTTGCCGTTCTCAAGTTGATAATATGGGACTCTTTAAGTTTGTTTATTTGTATGGTGTATTACGTCATTATATGACGGTCGATATTTTGTGGTCGAGGCTGACCACCCCCTTTTCCTGGATAGAACCGGTACTTTACACCTCCCGCCATCCTCAAGAATCGACACTTCCTCACAAGTCAAATAATCGGGAAACTATTTTAAGAAAGAACCCGAGCATAGATGTTTACTGAAGGTGGGGAACATATATGACGAATGTATAGTAAACTATATAAACGAATATTAACATTACTAGTTTTCTTTATTTGTTCTCGAACCTTTTTTAAATCCGGCGACATGCACAGATTATATTTTAGAGAAGCTTTCGCAGAAATTATTCAGCAGACATTGTTGTAGATGATATTTAGTGTTACGAGTAAAATGTAACAAGAAAGGAAGCAAAACCAGCACACAAAAATATGATTAACACATTTATTTACATAAAATATTCACTTACAGAATACATAAATCCAGCTTTTCATTAATATCCAATTAAGTCCAAATAAAATTATCCAATGTTCCTTTAATTCACATTAGCACATTACGTGGTCCGAGTATTAAGGCTATACCCAATACAACGCCTTCTCCAAGAAGCGAAAACGGGGTTGGCTGGGGTATGAAATAAAACCTTAATTTCGGCTTAAAATGTTTGCATATTCTAAAGTTAAAAAAATAAATAAGTAATTTCAAACAGGTTTTCGCATATCTTCAGTAAACAATGTGTTTAAAGTGTATTATTGTCGAAATATCCGTTATTAAATCCTGCTAATATAAGCTTTCCCATCACTTAATGGAATTAAAGCGGGACCACGTAATGAAGTATCTCTTTAATCCAAAACAGTAAGTGTCTCTTTAATACAAAACAGAAAATGTCACTTTAATCCAAAGCAATAAGTGTCTCGTTCTGTCTAAATTTCCAGTTTAGTCCAAACATCTAATTCCACTGTTATTATGAATGAGCACAATACTAAGTAAATCCTCTCACAAATATATTTTATAAAAGCATCCAAAAATAGATTAATTTTAATAAATAATATTGAAACTGATCTAAATAGAACTCACAGAGTTTATTTATATACTGCCACAGACTGTTTCTAAAGGATTCCCCACTAAAACCACCGTCCAGTCAAACTGGTACAAATGTCATCATAAATAAATTTGAAGAAATAATGTGCATACATTGTAAACATGCTTACATCAGTACATTTTTAACTTTCTTCAAGGCCAAATCTATAATATACACGCAACAATGCATGTACACTCTGAGACACTTGCAACAATACATGTACACATTCAGGTAACATTAGAAATAATAATAACAATAATAATAATAATAATAATATCTTTATTTCAAATTGATAACATATTTGGCTACAAGCCATTCTAACATATGGGATGTATTTACAGTTCATACAAACATGATTAAAACCATGGTGTAAAAAATGAATAACAAACACTTCTAAAAATGTAGTATTTGATATACATTGATTAAGACTGCTTCAGCCTTTATGTGATGTGTATACATATAAACGAATAATGTTTAAAATTCGTCAACTGTATATGTTTATTAATATATAAATATTAACATTTTAAGAATTACATTTTACAATTGTAAGCATTACGTACATATTGTCCAGTAAGTGAACATTGTACACACACGTGCATATACTGAGATTGACGTAGGCAATACATTAGTAATATACTGAAAGGAAAAAGAAACGCATAATGGGTATTTGCGCTATATATTGTATGTTTAATATGCTAATCGAATGGTATAGGGCGACATTAGGCCTGTCCTTTCGGAAAGAAGTTTTAAACAGCACAGAACACACAAATGGTTACCCCTTTAAAGTTTCATTATCGACAGAATGCGCATTTGGCTCCAGCAGGCCAGCAAACTTAGGCTTTATACGTTGCAATCTCTTAACATTAAACACAATACTAAAATTGCTCGACTTTTTCAAGCGAAATTTCAACATTTATGAATTTCGTGTAACAAAGTATACTTTGATTAAAAGGTCTACTACATGACAGAGTTGTCCTTTCTGTAATTAGTTGTAGCTCCTTTTTGAACAAAACACGTTGAGATATATCTGGAATATTACGTGAAATATGGTGTGTGTATAATAGTGTAGTATAGTTTTTTTTTGAATATGCGTTTCTTTTTCCTTTCAGTATAGAAAGCAACAAAAATAAATCTTGATTTATATTCCACATTTAGGCACCGAAACTGTACAGTACGTCCCCTTATCATGAAAATGTATGAGTTTTGGTCAAAAATGGACCATATGTTAGACTGGCTATAGTAGCAAAATATGTAATCCTCTTGAAATAAAGATAGTACTATTATTATAATTATTATTATTATCAAATTGTCAAATTGCATATACAACAAATCATTTAAACAGAACAATACATACTGATGAAAGATGATCGTAACAGTTAAACATAATGGTATACTGATTAAATATGCAATACATTTACCTGTCTTCCCACTTACGAAAACAGTACGGTTAATTATATCAATAATGTCCTCTTATTACCATAAACAATACATTATGTTTCCCATATACGATACAGTATGGTTAACTATATCAATAATGGCCTCATATTACCATACACAATAATGTATGGTTCTGTACACGATACATTATGGTTAGCTATATAAATATTTCACCCATTTTCTCATTTATGAACTGTATGTGTAGCTATATCAATAAATCTCCACCCTTTCCCATATACGGTGCATTATGGTTGCTATATCAATATATACATGTAAAAATAAACCTCCCCTCGTTCTCATATTCGAAACGTTATGGTTAATCATAGTTCCCATATGCGATACATTATGGTTAACTATACAGGTATCAATTAATTTCGCGTCATTCCATTATACGATACATTACGGTTAGCCGTATCAATCATTTAGTCCTCGTTTTCATATAGGCCGAGTGGTTAACGACTTTGCGTTGTAAACCTTCTCACATCTCACCGCTGCGTGTGCGAATCCCACTGGGAGCTCGACTTGTAAGTGAGGAAGTGTCGATTCTTTCGGATGGCGGGAGGTCTACAGTACTGGTTCTACCCAGGAAAAGTGGATTGTCTGCTGCCTCCAACACAAAAAAAAAATAAAGAAAAAAAAAAGAAAAGAAAAGACCGTCTTAATATAACTTGACATAAGTGGAAAATAGCGTAATATACCAGAATACAAACAAACACCGTTCACATATACGATACGTTTTGCTTAACTGTATCAATAAATCTCACCTCGTTCCCATATACGATACATTATGGTTAGCTATATCAATAAGTCAACCTCTTTCCCATATATGATACATTATGGTTAGCTATATCATTAATTCAACCTCTTTCCCATATAGGATACATTATGGTTAGCTATATCAATAAGTCAACCTCTTTCCCATATAGGATACATTACGGTTAGCTATATCAATAAGTCAACCTCTTTCCCATATAGGATACATTATGGTTAGCTATATCAATAAGTCAACCTCTTTCCCAATATACGATACATTATGGTTAGCTATATCAATAAGTCAACCTCTTTCCCAATATACGATACATTATGGTTAGCTATATCAATAATTCAACCTCTTTCCCATATAGGATACATTATGGTTAGCTATATCAATAAGTCAATCTCTTTCCCAATATACGATACATTATGGTTAGCTATATCAATAAGTCAACCTCTTTCCCATATAGGATACATTGTGGTTAGCTATATCAATAAGTCAACCTCTTTCCCATATAGGATACATTATGGTTAGCTATATCAATAAGTCAACCTCTTTCCCATATACGATACATTATGGTTAGCTATATCAATAAGTCAACCTCTTTCCCAATATACGATATATTACGGTTAGCTATATCAATAAGTCAACCTCTTTCTCAATATACGATACATTATGGTTAGCTATATCAATTAGTCAACCTCTTTCCCAATATACGATACATTATGGTTAGCTATATCAATAAGTCAACCTCTTTCCCAATATACGATACATTATGGTTAGCTATATCAATAATTCAACCTCTTTCCCATATAGGATACGTTGTGGTTAGCTATATCAATAAGTCAACCTCATTCTCAATATACGATACATTATGATTAGCTATATCAATAATTCAACCTCTTTCCCATATAGGATACATTATGGTTAGCTATATCAATAATTCAACCTCTTTCCCATATAGGATACATTATGGTTAGCTAAGCTATATCAATAAGTCAACCTCTTTCCCATATAGGATACATTGTGGTTAGCTATATCAATAAGTCAACCTATATCCCAATATACGATACATTATGGTTAGCTATATCAATAATTCAATCTCTTTCCCATATACGATACATTATGGTTAGCTATATCAATAAGTCAACCTATATCCCAATATACGATACATTATGGTTAGCTATATCAATAATTCAACCTCTTTCCCATATAGGATACATTGTGGTTAGCTATATCAATAAGTCAACCTCTTTCCCAATATACGATACATTATGGTTAGCTATATCAATAATTCAACCTCTTTCCCATATAGGATACATTGTGGTTAGCTATATCAATAAGTCAACCTCATTCTCAATATACGATACATTATGGTTAGCTATATCAATAATTCAACCTCTTTTCCTATATAGGATACATTATGGTTAGCTATATCAATAATTCAACCTCTTTCCCATATAGGATACATTATGGTTAGCTATATCAATAATTCAACCTCTTTCCATATACGATACATTATGGTTAGCTATATCAATAAGTCAACCTCTTTCCCAATATACGATACATTATGGTTAGCTATATCAATAAGTCAACCTCTTTCCCAATATACGATACATTGTGGTTAGCTATGTCAATAAGTCAACCACTTTCCCATATACGATACATTATGGTTAGCTATATCAATAATTCAACCTCTTTCCCATATAGGATACATTGTGGTTAGCTATATCAATAAGTCAACCTCTTTCCCAATATACGATACATTGTGGTTAGCTATATCAATAAGTCAACCTCTTTCCCATATAGGATACATTGTGGTTAGCTATATCAATAAGTCAACCTCTTTCCCAATATACGATACATTATGGTTAGCTATATCAATAAGTCAACCTCTTTCCCATATAATATACATTATGGTTAGCTATATCAATACATCTGCCCTCCTTTCCATATGTATCGTATCAATTGGCATCCCTTCAATACGATACACTATGGTAAGGTATATCAATACACCTCTCATTTTCAAATATACGATACATTATGATTCCCATAGACGATACCTTATGGTTCACATATACGATGCATTATTGTTCCCATATACTATGCATTATGGTTCCCATATACGATGCATCATGGTTCCCATATACGATGCATCATGGGTCCTATATTCGATGCATTATGGTTCCTATATACGATGCATTATGGTTCCTTTATACGATGCATTGTGGTTCACATATACGATACATTATTGTTCCCATATACGATGCATTATGGTTCCCATATACGATGCATCATGGTTCCCATATACGATGCATCATGGGTCCTATATACGATGCATTATGGTTCCTATATACGATGCATTCTGGTTCCTATATACGATGCATTGTGGTTCACATATACGATACATTATGGTTCACATATACGATGCATTATGGTTCCTATATAGGATACATTATGGTTCCTATCTACGATGCATTATGGTTCACATATACGATGCATTATGGTTCCTATATACGATGCCTCATGGTTCCTATATACGATGCATTATGGTTCCTTTATACGATACATTATGGTTCACATATACGATGCATTATGGTTCCTATATACGATGCATTAGGCTTCCTATATACGATGCATCTTGGTTCTTATATACAATGCATTATGGTTCCCATATACGATACATTATGGTTCCCATATACGATACATTATGGTTCACATATACGATGCATTATGGTTCCTATATACGATACATTATGGTTCACATATACGATACAGTATGGTTCCCATATGCGATGCATTATAGTCCCCATATGCGATGCATTATGGTTCCTATATGCGATGAATTTTGGTTCCCATATGCGATGCATTATGGTTCCCATATACGATGCATTATAGTCCCATATACGATGCATTATGGTTCCCATATACGATGCATTATGGTTCCCATATACGATGCATTATAGTCCCCATATACGATGCATTATAGTTCCCATATATGATGCATTATGGTTCCCATATACGATGCATTATGGTTCCAATACACGATGCATTATAGTTCCCATACACGCTGCATTATGGATTCCATACAGGATGCATTATAGTCCCCATATACGACGCATTATGGTTTCCATATACAACGCATTATTGTTCCCATATACGACACATTATGGTTCCCATACGCATTATAGTCCCCATATACGATACATTATGGTTCCCATATACGATACATTATGATTCCCATATACGATGCATTATGGTTTCCATACACGATGCATTATAATCCCCATATACGACGCATTATGGTTCCCATATACAACGCATTATTGTTCCCATATACGACACATTATGGTTCCCATACGCATTATAGTCCCCATATACGATACATTATGGTTCCCATATACGATACATTATGATTCCCATATACGATGCATTATGGTTTCCATACACGATGCATTATAGTCCCCATATACGATACATTATTATGATTCCCATATACGATGTATTATTGTTCCCATATACGACGCATTATGGTTTCCATATACGATGCATTATGGTTCCTTCAATAGATACCGGTAGGTAATTCAAACATTCAGTAGATACCGATAAGTAAGTCTGCACTTCAATAGATACAGGTAGGTAAGTCAGACATTCAGTATATACAGATAAGTAAGTCTGACCTTCAATAGCTAATGAACCATCACTGTCTCATAGACAGGACAAATTAGCCCTTCAATACGCCATTAAATTAAAGTCTAACCCTTCAAACCCAACTTTTGATAATGTTTTTAATCTAAGTTATGAACCTCTTTTTGATCGAAAACCGAAGGCCATTCGATCATTTGGTCTTCGTATTAAATCAAAATTAAGAGACACTGAAATCGACCTAAATTTAATTGCCAAGTACAAAGTACCACAAATTCCACCGTGGACTTTGGAAACACCAACAATTATTTTTGATCTTTGTAATAGTAACAAATCCAGTACAGACCCTACTGTCTTTCAAAGCAAATTTAATGAAATTAAATCGAAATACAGTAACTTTCAACATATATACACAGATGGTTCTAAAGATGGAGATAAGGTAGCTGCAGCAGCTGTTGTTCACAAACACAGCATAAAGAGCCGCCTGCCTGACAAGGCCTCTATCTTTTCAGCTGAACTTAAGGCAATTGAACTTGCCTTAAATTATATTCAGGAATCTGATGATGACCATTTTGTAATCTTTTCTGATTCCCTTTCATCTCTTCAAGCACTGGGTAATATGAAACATGATAACCCCTTATAATTGATAATGTTATTATTTTCTGCTGGCTTCCAAGCCATGTAGGAATACGTGGTAATGATAGAGCTGATAGTGCTGCTAAGGCAGCATTAGATTTACATATATCTAATACCAAATTACCTTATACTGATTTTAAAAGTTGTATTAACACATATATTCGTAACTCTTGGCAAACCGCTTGGGATTTGTCAGTTAACAATAAACTCCATTCAATTAAACCGTTACTCGGAGAATGGCGTTCTTCTAGTAGACCCATTCGTCGAGAGGAAGTTGTCCTAGCCCGGTGCAGGATAGGGCATACACGTTATACTCATTCATATTTATTACAAGGTGAGCAATTACCAGAATGTATACCCTGCATCGTTAACGGTCAAACACATATTGTTGGGATGTGTAGACTTTGATCCTATGCGTCAAAGGTACTACAATGTTAATACTATGACAGAGTTATTTAATACTATAGATTTTAGTCTAGTTTTATATTTCCTGAAGGAAGTCGGACTATATAAATCATTATAATATGTTCTTGTATATATTTACTTTTTTATATACTCGTTTTCGGGCATTTGTTGTTTTACATATATAGTTTGTATTACTACCATATCATCCCTTATTTTTTAATATTGTTATCTTTATATATTTACATTAATTTTTAATTAATACTTCATTTTTTCATTTTTCATCGGTTTTTGCGCACGATATGACCTATTTATGTGTCGACGTGCCATAAAACACCATTCATTCATTCAATAGATACAGGAAGGTAAGGCAAACCTTCATTACATACAGAAAGGTAAGTCAGCTCTTTAATAGATACAGGTATAAAAGTCAGGCCTTCAGTATATACAGGTAGGTAAGTCAGATCTTCAGTAGACACATATAGGTAAGTCAGACCGTCAGTAGATACATATAGGTAAGTCAGACCTTCAGTAGATACATATAGGTAAGTCACGGGTAAGTCAGGCTTTCTGTAGATACAGATAGGAATATCAGACCTTCACTAAATGCATTAAGGTTAGTCAGACATTCAATAGATACAGATATATACTGATCAGTTAGTATTTCAATATACTGCACATAAATAGGAACGATTCTATATACGTTGTTTTAAGAGGGAGTTTACTAAAAAGTTGAACAAAGTTCATAATTTCATCTATATAATTAATAAATTAAGAATGAGAGGGATAGCGCTTAACTAGGTTATGTCGACGCCCTGCTCATACGATCTTTAACCAGGGATACACGGCACACATGTCAGTATTTCTGTGTGCAGTAAACCTAAAAGGGACACACGGCAACCTTGATTTGTTTTAAAAACTCACGGCGTCCCGTTTGCTTTACAACATAACTTGCATGTGTTCAATCATTAATATTAATTAAGAATAAAATAAAGCAAATTGTTTTTGCATAGTTCCAACTGTTGATTATATTGCACCAATAACATATTTATTTATGGTGGAATAACGAAGAACATTTGAAAACTCAACATTTTATTTTAATATATGCATGCAGGTTTCAAGTTAAAATGACATTGAATTCTTAAATGGAGACGCTAATTTGAATGCTTTATAAAAACTTCAAGATTGCCCCGTGTTCCTTTAACCAAACAATAAGTGTCAGCTTTTTAGTCCTTAGTTTGCCAACCTTAGATTCAGTTTACTGTTTATGTTTTCTTTGAAAGTATATATAAAAGCCGAACAGAAAATTTAGTATTCAAGGACCAGAGTCAACCAAACAAACGCACAGAAACAAATTACAAAGATGAATAAAAGACAAGCTAATTTATGATATCACAAACGTTGATGCTACGATTGTTCGCGATAGTATTAATATAATGTCCTAAACGATTACTGCAACATCATCTGTTTACATTTCGTTTAGTAGTGTTTGCCGTATGCACCTAAATCGGTTATCTTTCTTTTCGAGATTACCATCCTTCTTTTGAAGATACGATTGTGGACGATTTCACAACTGCCTTTTAGTACATAATTACGAACAATGACAACATTAGGAAATTTTACTTGTCTACTTTTCTGATTTTATAAGTCGATATCGAAGTGGGATATATTCATCGTAAAAAAACAACTGCCATAATAAATCCAAATCATTGTAGTCAAAACAACTCGTTGCTAAGTTTGTCATTCACATTATACGATATCGG
Organism: Cyrtodaria siliqua; assembly: GCA_037043455.1. Classification (NCBI taxonomy): domain Eukaryota; kingdom Metazoa; phylum Mollusca; class Bivalvia; order Adapedonta; family Hiatellidae; genus Cyrtodaria; species Cyrtodaria siliqua. The sequence goes on from JAWPHD010007675.1 coordinate 37,631, forward strand.
CAATCTCGACACAATGACAAATATAATACAGTCCTCCATACATTATAAACTATAATAAACGTTTACAAAAGGTGTCGGCAACTTTGACACAATGACAAATGTAATACAGTCCTCCATACATTATAAAGTATAATACACGTTTACAAAACGAGTCGGCAACGTTGACACATTGTGCACCCACTTACACGCAATATATTTTACGATTAACTGTTTCCGTGATTTTCTAAAAATGATGAAACTGAGGTATCATATTTAAAGAAACTAACCCGCCAAATAACGACACAATTAAACCACAAAACCGTTTAGCAAAAATTTACAATATCGTTAACTTCGTACACCATGGTTATTCACAATATCGTTAACTTCGTACATCATGGTTATTTACAATATCGTTAACTTCGTACACCATAGTTATTTACAATATCGTTAACTTCGTACACCATGGTTATTTACAATAGTTTTAACTTCGTTCACCATGGTTATTTACAATATCGCTAACCTCGTACACCATGGTTATTTACAATATCGTTAACTTCGTATATCATGGTTATTTACAATATCGTTAACTTCGTACACCACGGTTATTTACAATATCGTCAACTTCGTACACCATGGTTATTTACAATGTCGTTAACTTCGTACACCACGGTTATTTACAATATCGTTAACTTCGTACACCACGGTTATTTACAATATCGTTAACTTCGTACACCACGGTTCTTTACAATATCGTTAACTTCGTACACCATGGTTATTTACAATATCGTGAACTTCGTACACCACGGTTATTAACAATATCGTTAACTTCGTAAATCATGGTTATTTACAATATCGTTAACTTCGTATAACCATATCGTTAACTTCGTACACCACGGTTATTTACAACATCGTTAACTTCGTACACCATGGGTATTTACAATATCGTTAACTTCGTACACCACGGTTATTTACAATATCGTTAACTTCGTACACCACGGTTATTTACAATATCGTTAACTTCGTACACCATGGTTCTTTACAATATCGTTAACTTCGTACACCATGGTTATTTACAATATCGTGAACTTCGTACACCACGGTTATTTACAATATCGTTAACTTCGTACACCATGGTTATTTACAATATCGTTATCTTCGTATAACCATATCGTTAACTTCGTACACCACGGTTATTTACAATTTCGTTAACTTCGTACACCATCGGTATTTACAATATCGTTAACTTCGTACACCACGATTATTTACAATATCGTTAACTTCGTACACCACGGTTATTTACAATATCGTTAACTTCGTACACCACGATTATTTACAATATCGTTAACTTGTACACCACAGTTATTTACAATATCTTTAACTTCATACACCACGGTTATTTACAATATCGTTAACTTCGTACACCACGGTTATTTACAATATCGTTAACTTCGTACACCACGGTTATTTACAATATTGTTAACTTCGTACTCCATGGTTATTTACAATATTGTTAACCTCGTACACCATGGTTATTTACAATATCGTTAACTTCGTACACCATGGTTATTTATAATATCGTTCACTTCGTACACCATATTTATTTACAATATTGTCAACTTCGTACACCATGGTTATTTACAATTTCGTTAACTTCGTACACCATCGGTATTTACAATATCGTTAACTTCGTACACCACGATTATTTACAATATCGTTAACTTCGTACACCACGGTTATTTACAATATCGTTAACTTCGTACACCACGATTATTTACAATATCGTTAACTTGTACACCACAGTTATTTACAATATCTTTAACTTCATACACCACGGTTATTTACAATATCGTTAACTTCGTACACCACGGTTATTTACAATATCGTTAACTTCGTACACCACGGTTATTTACAATATTGTTAACTTCGTACACCATGGTTATTTACAATATTGTTAACCTCGTACACCATGGTTATTTACAATATCGTTAACTTCGTACACCATGGTTATTTATAATATCGTTCACTTCGTACACCATATTTATTTACAATATTGTCAACTTCGTACACCATGGTTATTTACAATATCGTTAACTTCGTACACCATGGTTATTTATAATATCGTTCACTTCGTACACCATATTTATTTACAATATTGTCAACTTCGTACACCACGGTTATTTACAATATTGTTAACTTCGTACACCATGGTTATTTACAATATTGTTAACCTCGTACACCACGGTTATTTACAATATCGTTAACTTCGTACACCACGGTTATTTACAATATTGTTAACTTCGTACACCATGGTTATTTACAATATTGTTAACCTCGTACACCATGGTTATTTACAATATCGTTAACTTCGTACACCATGGTTATTTATAATATCGTTCACTTCGTACACCATATTTATTTACAATATTGTCAACTTCGTACACCATGGTTATTTACAATATCGTTAACTTCGTACACCATGGTTATTTATAATATCGTTCACTTCGTACACCATATTTATTTACAATATTGTCAACTTCGTACACCACGGTTATTTACAATATTGTTAACTTCGTACACCTTGGTTATTTACAATATTGTTAACCTCGTACACCATGGTTATTTACAATATCGTTAACTTCGTACACCATGGTTATTTATAATATCGTTCACTTCGTACACCATATTTATTTACAATATTGTCAACTTCGTACACCACGGTTATTTACAATATTGTCAACTTCGTACACCACGGTTATTTACAATATTGTTAACTTCGTACACGGATGACTATTTTATAACACCCGTAATAAATATTCAAATTCAATATATTGTGTCAAATAGTTAAGGTATTTTGGAGCTAGCTATGTGTTGTATATACAATAAGGTGGTGAAAGTTAATGTTTTTAAAACACCTGCCAAGACTGCTTCAAAATCAAACGAGCATTATAACACGATCTCTTAAGATCATTCCTTTTTTTAAAAAAGCGTTATACATGTATATAGCCAAATACAGAGAACCTAAAATCATAGCCTTCATAAAGCACCAGATGTGTTAACGTTTCATTATACCCCCTGCAAAGTGTGTGTGTGTGTGTGTGTGTTGGGGGGGGGGGGGGGGGGATATACTGGAATCAGCTTGTCCGTGGACGCAATTCTTGTCCGGGCTATTTCTCAATAACTCCTTCTTAGAATATCGCGAAACTTGCTAGGAAGTATCAATATCGAGTGGACATGCGCATACTATCATGACGTTCCGGTTCAATTATTTTCCACTGAGTTATGGCCCTTTGTATTTCCAAAATATATATATATATATAATACAAAATTCTTGTCCGGACTATTTCTCTAAAACTCCTTGTTAGAATTTTATTGAAACTTGCTAGGAAGTATCAATATCAAGTGGAGATGTGCATACTGTCATGACGTTCCGATTCAATAATTTTCCACTGAGATCACTTTAATAGTGTTTGTAGGAGTTATGGCCATTTCATTTCCATATGTCTATATATCTTATAGGAACAAAGTCTTGTATGTTTACCCACCGCCCATCAAGCGGGGGGGGGGGGGGGGGGGGTATTTGTCTGCCTCCGGCGACAGTTCTAGTTTCTTATAGGTACCAAATAATAACATCTGATATAAATAATACAATACTGATAATTAACGATTCTTTTTTATTTCATTTTTTTTTATTACTATTGTATTAAACACAAGGACAGAGACGTAATTTCTTATCAGTTCTCTTCCCATGTATACGTACTATACTGTATATGCGTCCCTCTTAGAGGACACTTTGCTAATTATTCAAATATTTGAAATATATTGAACCGTAAACCAATGTTAACATCGAACATCGGGGTTTACGGAATTATTACATGCAAACGGCGTCTTAGAAACCCCGGTTATTGAACCGTAAACATAGGTTTACAATGAGAACTGGTGTTCACGGTATTATTGTGCAAACGGCGTACCATTAACTTAGGTTTCTGTTCAGAAACTGGTGTTTATAGGAAATTGTGCACATTAATTTTAATAACCGCAGTTATTAAGTGAAAACCCACGTTTACGGATTATTGTGCAAACGGCGTACCATAAACTCAGGTTTCTACAGAGAAACTGGGGTTTAAGAGCAATAATTTTGATAAACGTTGTTTCTTGGTCAGAAATCCCAGTTATTGAACCGTAAACCTAGGTTTATGATGATAACTGGGGTTAACGGGAAACGGCGTGCCATACAACTGTACAAGAAGATTTCCTCAGGAAAACTGTTGTTTAACAATTGGATTTACATACCAGCCTACTGAGTGACTGTGCGTTAGGTAGTAATGACCAATATTCAGATAAGGAGATCTTTTCCGAAGAAGACATCTAAACTATGGAGTTTAGATGATGGTTAATAATGAATAAAATCAATGTCAAATCTACGTCGATGTTACAAATTGTTTTATTAATGTAAAACAAAGCATGAACAAACATGATGAAACGTATTTTTTAAATTGGTTGAACAAAATTAAAATCAAGTAGGAATATCACAGTAGGAAATGTTTTAAATTATTGATACAGAATGGCTGTGTAGATAACTCTGATCTGTTTTGAATCTTTGATGGTATTTGACGGTATTCGATTGCTAGAATAGCACGCATTGCATCTGAGAGCAAATGAGATTTTTAGTATGAATGCGGTGTTTAATATGCTTATTAATTTTTAGAGATTATAGCCTGCCGGGGATACCTTTAATAACACTGTCCCGTTTATTGGGATGACAGTAGATTAAGAGTGATATTTGGTGACCCTAGAACCTAGTTAAACCTCCAGGGGCCTTTTTTGCCAATGACCGTTCCAAGACGGTAGCCCTATTGTCAACCTTGTTTCGTGTGTGATGTCTTATTTTGTCTTTTATGCACCTTTAAAGCTGTTTATTTTTTGTTTCTGTGTGTCTTTGTGGTTGACTGTCTTCCTTGAATGCTACTTTTCCTGTCCGAATTTTATATCTACTTTTTTATGTATGTTTTATAAATTGTTCTAATTAACTACTATTTAGGAGCTCAAAGAACAAATCACTTTAGACCCCTTCCGGAGGCAAGCACCTTTAATGATCATGACAACAAAACAGAAGTTTAAAGAAAGCAATCTTTCTGCCAAGGTAGGCAGTCAGTCGCCCCCTTCTTGTTCGGGAGCAGAGCGGGGCCAATACGCTATGAGAAACGTCTGCCAAGGTAGGCAGTCAGTCGCCCCCCGTCTTGCTCGGGAACAGCACGGGGCCCATACGCTATGAGAAACGTCTGCCAAGGTAGGCAGTCAGTCGCCCCCCCGGAAACAGCACGTGTCCCATACGCTATGAGAAACGTCTGCCAAGGTAGGCAGTCGGTCGCCCCCTTCTTGCTCGAGAACAGCACGGGGCCCATACGCTATGAGAAACGTCTGCCAATGTAGGCAGTCAGTCGCCCCCGGGAACAGCACGGGGCCATACGCTATGAGAAACGTCTGCCAAGGTAGGCAGTCAGTCGCCCTCTTCTTGCTCGGGAACAGCACGGGAGCCATACGCTATGAGAAACGTCTGCCAAGGTAGGCAGTCAGTCGCCCCCGGGAACAGCACGGGGCCTTACGCTATGAGAAACGTCTGCCAAGGTAGGCAGTCAGTCGCCCCCTTCTTGCTCGGGAACAGCACGGGGCCCATACCTGTGAGAAACGTCTGCAAATATAGGCAGTCAGTCACCCCCTTCTTGTTCGAGAACAGCACGGGGCCCATACGCTATGAGAAACGTCTGCAAAGATAGGCAGTCAGTCACCCCCTTCTTGTTCGGGAACAGCACGGGGCCCATACGCTATGAGAAACGTTTGCCAAGGTAGGCAGTCATAATATATAGATCATCATGACGATTACAACAAAATACATGTGGCGTTGCACAATATATCGTCTAGGATATTAATTCAAGTGAATCTATTTCATTGCACAATCAAACATAACCAAATGTTTTTGCATATACAATGCAACTGAGTATATATTGTGTATTGTTTATTATGAAACGCAAAGCAAAACCAAACTTTAAGACAATGTATATATAATGCAGATTGTATATATAATAATTGCATATATTCTATGTCAAAAAATAAAAACCAAACGTTACAACATGACATTTCCCTTTACTTACACACAATTTAAAACTTTTGTAATGATTAGTTATTGGAAAATAATATCCTTTCGGATTTCAAGTGCTTTGTATACAAATACACTAAGGTTTTTCAATTTGTTTTTATTTTATTAGCTCTAAAAATTTCAGCATATTGGGCCTTTTCCAATAATATTTATCAATGTAATTTAATATAACACCATTATAATTTGTGCACTCTATTATAAAATGATACTCGTCTTCTATCTTGTTACAAACTTTACATTTTCTTTCATCTAACGGTGCACTTAATGGTCTATGCCATCTACCTGCCTCAATTTCTAGATTATGGGAGGAAAGTCTAAATTTTGGTATATTTATACAGGTTAAGTAATGCTTAAGACTAAACGTATTACATGCGTTTCTGTAAAAAATAGCTTTGCTTGACTGCTCTAAACGTGAATGCCAAATCTGTACAAAATTGTGATGTAATCTTTGTTTTACAATGCTTACAAATATATCGCTATTTCCAACTCCCTGATATAGCCATGCATCAAACAGTCCAAGATTCCACAATACTGTCGTAACTCAATTCGTTTTGATCATGAACAAATGCAAGTTAAGTAGAAAAACTGACTTCTCATACAATGAAGACTTGCTATGTGTCCCTTTAAAGGCGAAGTTTAATAAATCAGTAAATAGTGGCCGTCGCAAAAGTAAGTGGCCACAGGATGTTTCATAAGTTCGGATAGTGTGTACCTATAAAGTACTGATTCGGGGGAAAAGGTTCCCACCTCCACCCATTTCAAACTCGATAACACAATTCAGAGAATAATAAATGTTCAAAGACACGGTTGGTAAAAACAGAAAACAAAAAACGACACTGGCGAATCGTATGGCACGCCGTTGTCACAATAAACCCGTTAACCCCAGTTATCACAGTGAACCTGGTTTACGGTTCAATAACTGGGGTTTCTGACCAAGAAATCACGTTTATCAGAATTAATTATGTAAACCTAAGTTTATGCTCAGAAAACTAAGTTAACGAAACTAGCATACGCCAAATGCACAATAATCTCGTAAAACTAGGTTTCTGATAGAAACGTCAATTCATATTTCATAAACCGCGGTTTCTGGTTGATAACCTAGGTTATTGTCAGAAAACATGGTTTCTCAACGCCGTTTGTACACTTAGGTTATTGGTCACGTGACACATGTGACCCATCATACGATTTGATTTTTATTGCCGCTTAAAGATCATACACACCCAACTGTCGGGTAATGCGACACAATTACTGTAATAACGTTTGGTTATGGCAAAATAAATAAAATAAATTGTCCAGGGACTATGGAATGCCGGTCACGAATGTTATTTGACAATTGCCAGTTGCTATTTGCCATTTTTTTTTGCCATTGTAAGTAAGTAAGTAAGTAAGTAAGTAAGTAAGTAAGTAAAGACAGTCAGTCAGTCAGTCAGTCAGTCAATCAGTCAGTAAGTATATTATTACAGTGACATGTTCATATACAATTCAAAAAAGTAAGTAAGTAAGTAAGTAAGTAAGTAAGTAAAGTCAGTCCGTCAGTCAGTCAGTAAGTAGTTTATTAAAATATACATGAAACGTATGACAATACGTAAAACAATGGGCCTATAAATCACTATATTAAAATACGAGTATTACGATCACATGATATAAACGGAAAGTATACAATGTTATATATCCCCAGTTACCAGTGATAAGCCAGAGTTTCTACAGGATGCCTATTTTGGGATAATGTTTTGGGCTGACTTTGATATATGCAAGTTTTAGAAATTTTACATTAACTGGTTCAACAAGTTTGACAATTTTTTTATAAAATGAAAACTAATAAAACATTGCTAGATAAAATATACATTAGGCCACAGTATACTTTACTAGATCGATATACAGTTCATACGTACATACAGTTGGTACAGAAAGTCATTACAGCATCTTTCACCTTTCATTTCGTTAGCAATTTATAAACAAACGGCGCTGCAATATCACTATTGACGGCCATGTTGATAACACTGCTGCTACCACTCGTATCGCGCGTCAAAATACGCATGCTAAATTTAGGTCATACTACACCAATTCATTTTCCATAGGCCTACCTTATAGCTCTAAGCTCTGTACTGAGTTCCCTAATGTAGGAAGCTATATTTTTTATTACTTGTTTTGAAAGACCTATCTTAGTTTTATCAAAAAAACATACAGAAGCCATACATTGAGTATGTTTTGAAAAAGCTGTTTGGGTCGGATGGTGCTGTCCCAGCTACTTGCATGTAGAAACATGAGGAAAATGTAAAATATACTTCTTTCTTTGATTATGCAACACATTATGATTACATTGCACAAATGTATGATTTAACCTTTATAAGTACTCTTCAAAAGTTGAATTTTAATTTTTTAGCAAGATTTTTTGGTTTGATTACCTTGACAACCAATCAAAATTAAGCGATTCTGTGTAATAGCTCCGAATTTACCCTGGAACTTTTTCCCTGCCCGCTGATTGGTTGGTATTTGGTGTAGTCTGATCTAAAAGTAGAAGGCTGCATGGAAACCACAAAACAAGTCCGAATACGTATTGTTCAAGATTCTATACGCTCAATGATTATTTTTAAAATTCATTTATTAATAACGGCATTCGCATATAAAACATTGTCAAAATATCGACCGATTAATTCTTGTAACCATTGTGTGTTGGTGTTTTACGACAACCACGAATTGTATACAAATAGTGCATTGCAGCGCTGAATTGTATTGTTTATATGTAATTGCAGAAAACGCCTGACAGTTCAAAGTGTGTTTGTTTTTCACCTTCCATAGCAACGTTTGATTATATGTTTGATAAGAAAGTAGAAATATAATGTTTGGTTAAGATCTATATGAATTTATGGGTTCGTAGAATTTGCTGAGTTTTAACATATCGTTGGTGTAGCTGACAATTTGACAATAATTGTAATCTGTTATAATGCCTGCCGATACACTCACATGTATAGCCAAGTGTGTATAAAGAAGGTTATATGCAGTATGATATTTAACCAAATATTAAATTGAACGACATTACATAAACCAGTTGGCATGCTTACTAATATAATAGTTATTCATTTTCTATAACAGTTTTTCATTATATCTGCATATTATTTTTGATTATACAATTTACTGAGCGCCGTATTATAATGTCTTATTAATACGCCTATTGCTGCTGCGATTTGCATCTTATGGCGACTCAAAGTTAAAATGGACCCTTTTTAAACAGACTTAGTCACTAGAGCAGTGGCAGAAAAACAATAAACGTGGCTCCAGCGTAAATGGAGTGTATTCAATACGATTTGCAGCAACTCTGCAGTTCTGCAGGTGAGACGGTTCTAGGCCCATTCTCCATATTTCACATCAATGCAAATGGACGATGAGCCTGGCATGTTCATACATGATAGGCGCCATATAACCTTTCATGTGTTTGTGCACCTTAAAACCCAATTCAATTGAAATAAACGGTATTACAAGGTGTGTATCACAGTATTTGCATGGGAAAACAAATTTAAGCATTACATGTTATTAAGGTGTTTTTCCTAGCAGTTCAACAAAAGTTTCGTATCATGTAGCATTGTGCTTGATTAAATGTATTGCATGATACAAAACAACCGCTGTTCAAATACTCTTTGTATAACTATACTGGAACTCCACAGTTTATTTTATCAACATCAATAAATTCGATCGACATTACAAGATATGATGAGTGGTTTATTTGCATAAGTTTGCTAAAGTAAAAATGTAATATCGATTAAATAATAATACGCGTCAGTATTCAAATATTTTAAACAATAACATTTGTTGCAATTTGAAACGTGTATAGAAATAAGTTTAAATAAGGCGTAGCTTTCTTCTCCCACCAACTGGTAACTCATTTGGCAAAAGATAAAGCGAGCTTTCAATCTTCTGAACTCATGAATACATTTTGTTTTTGTCATGAATAATTGAAATATTTAAACACATAAGGGATATTTTTTATAATATGAACGACCGTTTTCAAAATGTAGAACAAAATGCATTAACGCAAAATTAGTTGAAACTTCTTTTTCTTTGTCGAATTATAGCGAAATTCCTGAGGAAGTTTAAACATTATAATTATATGTATATATATATACTCCTCAAAATAAGTTAAGGACCGCAAGAATATTTCTCCATATGCTTATCAGTAAAAATGACTACATACCATTTTCAAACAGTTACACAGAATGTTTAAGCAATGTTGTATTAAACTGAACATCGTCCGGTCTTCTGCATTAGATGGAAGAACACAATGTTGATATACGCTTACCTCTAGAGATATTCTAAAGACAATGGTGACATATGTTTTTTTTAAGGAATCAATAGTCATGAAAATAATACGAAATAACATTTCAGGTGAAAAAAAAAGCATTTTATTGAAATGTCAAAATCTGTATTTTCAAATTATTTGTTTTGGTGTTAAATGTTTCTAGAGAATACAGAAACACAAAACAGTTTTCATTTTTGGAATGCAATGCGTATTTAAACTTGTGCGATGATGCAAACTTAAATCTGATTGAAATAACGAAGTTGAGGAGTTTATATCGATGGATATCACTTCAAGGTCCTGTATCTGTCTTTAACTGTTTAGCCCGACTCATTCTTGTTGTGTTATCTACCTATTGTTTACTTCGTACACAATGGTTATTTACAATATCGTTAACTTCGTACACCGTAGTTATTTACAATATCGTTAACTTCGTACACCGTGGTTATTTACAATATCGTTAACTTCACACACCGTGGTTATTTACAATATCGTTAACTTCATTCACCGTGGTTATTTACAATATCGTTAACTTCGTACACCGTAGTTATTAACAATATCGTTAACTTCGTACACCGTGGTTATTTACAATATCGTTAACTTCGTACACCGTGGTTATTTACAATATCGTTAACTTCGTACACCGTGTTTATTTACAATATCGTTAACTTCGTACACAATGGTTATTTACAATATCGTTAACTTCGTACACCATAGTTATTTACAATATCGTTAACTTCGTACATCATGGTTATTTATAATATCGTTCACTTCGTACACCATATTTATTTACAATATTGTCAACTTCGTACACCATGGTTATTAACAATATCGAGTGTCAACGGGATGAATATTTTATAATAATAAATCTTCAAATTCAATATATTTTGTCAAATAGTAAAGGTACTCTGGAGCTAGCTATGTGTTGCATATACAATAAGGTGGCGAAAGTTAATGTTTTTAAAACACCTGCCAAGACTGCTTCAACATCAAACGAGCATTATAACACGATCTCTTAACATCATTCCTTTTTTAAAAAAAGTGTTATACATGTATATAGCCAAATACAGAGAACCTAAAATCATAGCCTTCCTAAAGCACCTGGTGTGTTAACGTTTCATTACACCCCTGCAAAGTGGGTGGGGGTATACTGGAATCAGCTTGTCCGTAGACGCAATTCTTGTCCGGGCTATTTCTCAATAACTCCTTCTTAGAATATCGCGAAACTTGCTAGGAAGTATCAATATCGAGTGGACATGCGCATACTGTCATGACGTTCCGGTTCGATTTTCCACTGAGTTATGGCCCTTTGTATTTCCAAAATATATATATATATATATAATACAAATTCTTGTCCGGGCCATTTCTCTAAAACTCCTTGTTAAAATGTATTGAAACTTGCTAGGAAGTATCAATATCAAGTGGAAATGTGCATACTGTCATGACGTTCCGGTTCAATAATTTTCCACTGAGATCACTTTGATAGTGTTTGTAGGAGTTATGGCCATTTCATTTCCATATGTCTATATATCTTATAGGAACAAAGTCTTGTATGTTTACCCACCGCCCAACAAGTAGTCAGTGGGGGTATTTGTCCGCCTCCGGCGACAGTTCTAGTTTCTTATAGGTACCAAATAATAAAATCTGATATAAATAATACAATACTGATAATTAACGATTCTTTTTTTTTTAATTCTTTTTTTTATTTTATTATTATTGTATTAAACACAAGGACAAAGTTATTAATGCGCATTCAAAAAATACATTGCTTTTAATATTTTCCCAAGCCAGAGACGTAATTTCTTATCAGTTCTCTTCCCATGTGTATATGCGTCTCTGTTAGAGGACACTTTGCTAATTATTCAAATATTTGAAATATATTGAACCGTAAACCTATGTTAACATCGAAAATCGGGGTTTACGGAATTATTACATGCCAACGGCGTCTTAGAAACCCTGGTTATTGAACCATAAACCTAGGTTTACAGTGATAACTGGTGTTTACGGTATTATTGTGCAAACGGCGTACCATTAACTTAGGTTTCTGTTCAGAAACTGGGGTTTATAGGAAATTGTAATAACCGTAGTTATTGAGTGAAAACCCAAATTTACGGATTATTGTGCAAACGGCGTACCATAAACTCAGGTTTCTACTGAGAAACGGGGTTTAAGAGCAATCATTTTGATAAACGTGGTTTCTTGGTCAGAAATCCCGGTTGTTGAACCGTAAACCTAGGTTTATGATGATAACTGGGGTTAACGGGAAACGGCGTGCCATACAACTGTACAAGAAGATATACTCAGTAAAACTGCTGTTTAACAATTGGATTTACATACCAGCCTACTGAGGGAATGTGCGTTAGGTAGTAATGACCAATATTCAGATAAGGAGATGTTTTCCGAATAAGACATCTAAACTATGGAGTTTAGATGATGGTTAATAATGAATAAAATCAATGTCAAATCTACGTCGATGTTACAAATTGTTTTATTAATGTAAACAAAGCATGACCAAACATGATGAAACGTATTTTTTAAATGGGTTGAACAACATTAAAATCACGTAGGAAAATCACAGTAGGAAATGTTTTAAATTATTGATACAGCATTGCTGTGTAGATAACTCTGATCTGTTTTGAATCTTTGATGGTATTTGATGGTATTCGATTGCTAGAATAGCACGTATTGCATCTGAGAGCAATTTATATTTTTAGTATGAATGCGGTGTTTAATATGCTTATTAATTGTTAGAGATTATAGCCTGCCGGGGATAACTTTAATAACACTGTCCCGTTTATTGGGATGACAGTAGGTTAAGAGTGATGTTTGGTGACCATAGAACCTGGTTTAAACCTCCAGAGGCCTTTTTTGCCACTGACCGTTCCAAGACGGTAGCCCAATTGTCAACCCTTTTGCGTGTGTGATGTCTTATTTTGTCTTTTATGCACCTTTAAAGCTGTTTTTTGTTTCTGTGTGTGTTTGTGGTTGACTGTCTTCCTTGAATGCTACTTTTCCTGTCCGAATTTTATATTTACCTTTTTATGTATGTTTTATAAGTTGTTCTAATTAACTTCTATTTAGGAGCTCAAAGAACAAATCACTTTAGACCCCTTCCGTAGGCAAGCACCTTTAATGATCATGACAACAAAACAGGAATTTGAAGAAAGCTACCTTTCTGCCAAGGTAGGCAGTCAGTCGCCCCCTTCTTGCTCGAGAACAGCACGGGGCCCAAACGCTATGAGAAACGTCTGCCAAGGTAGGCAGTCAGTCGCCTCCTGGCCCATACGCTATGAGAAACGTCTGCCAAGGTAGGCAGTCAGTCGCCCCCTTCTTGCTCGGGAACAGCACGGGGCCCATACGCTGCTTTGATTAAAGTAGGTTAGCGTAGGAACAAGGGTGGGGGCGATAATCGGATACGGGGACGGGGTTACATAGCATCATTTTATTACCCCCCCCCCCTCCTAATATTTTTAATATAATTATTTATCTGCTTACTCCCAAAAATGTGCATGTGTCTTACAATGTTACTGATCCAGTCCTCAGTCCAATTTCTACAATATAAGCTCATACGCAACTTGTGGGTGTATTAAAAACTCGGATAACACTTAATCAACGACGTTTATCCAGTGCTTTCGCCTAATATCTATATTCTCTATTTCACCCTTTCTGTGTTAGCAACTAAATAAGTTTAATACTGTGTTACTTCTACTGTTTCCGTTTTGCTTTCACAATATGCTCTCATCAACACAAAACACTAAGAGTTCACCAATTATAAACTATACATTATAATGTAATTTGTTTAATGAAACAGGATTTCAATTTATAGAACTAGGTTATTGCATGCCTATACCTTGACTTTTCACAAAGCTTCGATCTCAGAGATTACTATACAATACAATATCATCAAAAATGCACGCTTTGTGTAAAACAATGGGAGATAATACACATTTGGTAAAGAGTTATACAATGCTTTCAGACATTTTTCAGCCCTAGGAGGGTATACCTTACTAAAATAAAACACAATGAACCTTAATCCCCGCAGATGGTACCTGTACCAGTGGCCCACATTTTGTGTCCTGGCTCATAGCCTATTAATTCCGGGGACTTCTTTTAAACAAACATTATATTTAAATCAGTCCAGAAAGTATTGTGTAATGTTTCAAACCACTGAACACAGTTTTTTCAACATTCAAGTCACGGATTTCAAACGCCACTTTGTTTTCAAACTAACAAAAAAAAACACTTTTTTTCTAATATTCCTAGTCAAATTAACTATTTACTGTGCATAAATCATCTTCACATGGGAGAAAACGAATAATCTTTCACGGAAACATTATTGACTAGATATCAAATTGGAAGGCTTTCATTCTTTCGATCTTAATTATATTAATTGACTTATAAGGTAATAAATAATCTAGAAGTGAATTCGTTTGTCATTAGTTCTTTAAGTCCACTCATAAAATTTAATACTTCAATTTTAATAAAATATAGGTACGGTGAAACCGCTTCAATGATGTTGGCAGAAACCACCATCATTTTCACCAATGTTAACGTCTAATTGGAACAATCTGCAATTCAAATTCGAAAAATCAAACTTGAAATAAGAAAATTGGCATAAAAGCATAAGCAAACACCAAAACCAATCTCAGATTCAGATTGTATTCTTTGGATCTAACATCTTGCACTCTTAACTCATCAATAATATGTATCTCTTCTGTATGTAAAATATATGTGCGTTCTTGACCAAAAAAACGGACAGCATTTTTCAATCTCGTTTATACTTTTCACTTCAAAAGAGAGAGAGAGATGTAATTTTGCCGTTATTTGGCGGGTTAGTTTCTTCAAAATCGCGGAATGTTGCTATAGTATATGAACTGTTGACTTTATTCAACGTGAGCTCTGGTGGATAAATACTAGTGTCCAAAGAACGGATACTCAAAATAGAGTATGTCATCTAGATATCAAGATTATTATTAAACGCACCGATAATGTCTCCCTTTGTAGCAAGTGGCAAACTAAGCATAACATCTCATAACTGTGTAAAAATAAATTTACGAAACAAAGAGTTGAGAAACATACTTCAGAATCTAGAACTGTATTTTGATTGTCCTTTTCAGGTAGCACTGTTACATGTACGGATAACAGGCGGTGTTCAGAATCATAAAGATGCGTCGATGTTCATTCAAGGTCTGCCTAATGGGGATACTTTTAACAGTGCTTGGTATAAAGTACTTGACACCATTCTACTTAAGTGTATGCAAACCCTGCGATAAGACGACAGATAAACCGTGCAATACGGCAACCACTACCAAGCGTACGTATTACTAATATCGTATCAAGCCTGATAATGTGTAGTCTTGCTTGGCAATTTTAAACTACCATTTGCACTTTAAATTAACATATGCCCATAGGCAATGTCCGATGTAAACACTCTAGATTAAATGAAGAATATAGGACAATAACAATAATAAACGAAATGTATCTAGTTTTACACACATTTAGTTGTACTCGTTATAAACAAGATGGTCAAATGGCCCTGAATAGTTGGCCTGTTGACCTAGTCAATTGTAGACTGTTGCAACAGTAACAGTTCAAATGGGCGTGATAAAATAATGGTCTTATAAATTAAGATTTAAATTTGTTCCCTTATAAATCTATGTAAAACATGTCTCCCCCAGGGCAGGACTAAGCTATGATACATGCAAAATATTAGACCTCTAGCTCTTGTAGTTTGAGAGATAAAGAAGATTTGTCTTGGAATTTCCAATATTTTCTTATGTAAGTCTATGTGAAGCATGCACAAACGTTATATACAAACCGTGGACCCATGTGACACATCTAATGTTAACTCCCGTGCCTTAATTTAAACAAATTATTTATTTTTTTAAATTTCGATCACCAAATTAATTGTTATCCATTTATTCACCCCGTAATAGGTCTGTGAGGGTCGGGGTGGGCCACCCATCAACAAACCGTACAGATATAAATGTATTATGCATAATATTTATATAAAAACAGTTTTCAAAATATTTAGAAGAAAAAAATGCATATCATGATTTGAAACTGCATAAATGGGGATTATTGTTTTTAAATTTCTTTGCAATATTCAAAAGAAGATTTAAAATACCATTTTGATGAAAGGGGTTTCTCTGCAATCTGAGATTCTTTCAAAATAATGTTATTTGCAAATACACCAGATTTCTGTGTGCCCCTTTAAATCTTGAAAGCAGTAAACATTTACAAAATTGTCAAACTATTTATTTAGTGTAATACGCCTTCATTAATAATTGTAAAGAAATGTTGTTGTTTTTAAAATGCCAGCATGTATATCTTGTATAAAGAATTGTTTAACGTAGATAAATACAATGCTAACATAATCAACGTATGAGTGTTTCAGTTTTTATACAAGATCCACATACTATCTCTGCTGAGTTTTCCTACAGTTGACTGTGTGAAACAAAAATGGTGTTATCCAAAATAAATATATAAAGAAAAGACAAGATATTTATATGGAGGTGTGACTCTTTATTATTCAGTTGGAACAACGGGGAACATAATCTAACAGATATAACTACACATTTATTGGGATTTTCCTATTGATTGTTCTTTTGTCAAAAAAAAAGACAAAACATAAAACAAGAAGAAGAAGAAACAAGATAGATTTGTTGCACAGCGTAACTCTTAAAATTTAGGAAACAACTATTTAAGCAGGGATTTATATGTCAACCAAGGTTTTTTTCAAATTTATCAAATGCAAACATTTAATTGCGTTTATTGTTTTCAGTTTGATATATCTATTTAATTTGTGGTTTGAAATCTACGAACAATGGTAATCTTCCATCTAACTTGCATTTATATATGAAGTATTTTGCATGCAAAATTAGTTTATTTAGAACATTGTCATATTCCCTAGACCCAAATATTATTGATTTTGTAGTCCTTTCCGGTTGGATTATTATATTATTGTCATTGCAAGTAATCTTAAAAATATCCCAAAATTATTTGGTATATTTAAATTCCCAAAATAAATTTGAAATGGTTTCTGGAGACTTTGTGCAAAAGCTACAGAAATTAAAATGTTTCATCTTTATTTTTGTCAAAAGGATTTTATTAGCAGTAATTCTGTGGTTTATTTTTTCCTTTAAGCAATGTAATCTATTCCCTTTTGTACATTTAAAATGTATTTTGAATAATTCATTCTAAACTCTGTCTATATTTATATCATATTGCTGCCATTTGACTATATATGTTGGATGTACATTTGATTTAATAAGTATATCATAAATGGGACGACAGCCTTTCTGTGCGCTTGTTATTAGGGACAATATAGATGGGCAAATTGGATTTTCTAAATTGATAGCAAGATGAGCAAATTTGTGTTTTTCGAAGGCAGCATAATTTGAACAAACTTGATCGTTTTGGGGATTTCAATTAGTAATATGGAAAACAATGTCAAAGGTACTTGAGAAAAAGATGTTCAAATATTGTAATCGTTTATTGTATTGGCGGCTACCTTGGATGTGTCACTGACCTAAGCTTACATCGATACATAATTATTTAGAAGCGCGCTACTACGCCAACACAGGGTTAACAACAGGTGTGGATCCTTGTTACGGTTAGAGGAAAACACAGGGTTAACAACAGGTGTGGATCCTTGTTACGGTTAGAGGAAAACACAGGTTAACAACAGGTGTGGATCCTTGTAACGGTTAGAGGAAAACACAGGGTTAACATCATGTGTGGATCCTTGTAACGATTATAGGCAAACACAGGTTAACAACAGGTGTGGATCCTTGTAACAGTTAGAGGCAAACACAGGGTTAACAACAGGTTTGAATCCTTGTAACGGTTATAGGCAAACACAGGGTTAACAACAGGTGTGGATACTTGAAACGGTTAGAGGTAAACACAGGGTTAACAGCAGGTGTGGATCATTGTAACGGTTATAGGCAAACATAGGGTTAACAGCCGGTGTGGATCCTTGTAACGGTTATAGACAAACATAGGGTTAACAACAGGGGTGGATCCTTGAAACGGTTATAGGCAAACACAGGGTTAACAACAGGCTTGTAACGGTTAGAGGCAAACACAGCGTTAACAACAGGTTTGAATCCTTGTAACGGTTATAGGCAAACACAGGGTCAACAACAGGTGCGGATACTTGTAACGGTTAGAGGAAAACACAGGGTTAACAGCAGGTGTGGATCATTGTAACGGTTATATGCAAACACAGGGTTAACAGCCGGTGTGGATCATTGTAACGGTTATAGGCAAACACAGGGTTAACAACAGGTGTGGATCCTTGTAATGGTGAGAGGAAAACACAGGGTTAACAACAGGCTTGTAACGGTTAGAGGCAAACACAACGTTAACAACAGGTGTGAATCCTTGTAACGATTATAGGCAAACACAGGGTTAACAACATGTGTGGATCCTTGTAACGGTTATAGGCAAACACAGGGTTAACAACTGGTGTGGATCCTTGTAACGGTTAGTTGCAAACACAGGGTTAACAACAGGCTTGTAACGGTTATAGGCAAACACAGGGTTAACAACAGGTGTGGATCCTTGTAACGGTTATAGGCAAACACAGGGTTAACAACAGGGGTGGATCCTTGTAACGGTTAGAGGAAAACACAGGGTTAACAACAGGCTTGTAACGGTTATAGGCAAACAAAGGGTTAACAACAGGTGTGGATCCTTGTAACGGTTAGAGGCAAACACAGGGTTAACAACAGGCTTGTAACGGTTATAGGCAAACAAAGGGTTAACAACAGGTGTGGATCCTTGTAACGGTTAGAGGGAAACACAGGGTTAACAACATGTGTGGATCCTTGCAACGGTTAGAGGAAAACACAGGGTTAACAACAGGTGTGGATCCTTGTAACGGTTAGAGGAAAACACAGGGTTAACAACAGGTGTGGATCCTTGTAACGGTTATAGGCAGACACAGGGTTAACAACATGCTTGTAACGGTTATATGCAAACACAGGTTTAACAACATGTGTGGATCCTTGTAACGGTTGGAGGCAAACACAGGGTTAACAACAGGTGTGGGTCCTTGTAACGGTTAGAGGCAAACACAGGGTTAACACCAGGTGTGGATCCTTGTAACGGTTAGAGGCAAACACATGGTTAACAACACGTGTGGATCCTTGTAACGGTTATAGGCAAACACAGGGTTAACAACAGAGGTGGATCTATCCTTGTAACGGTTATAGGCAAACACAGGGTTAACAACAGGTGTGGATCCTTGTAACGGTTAGAGGAAAACACAGGGTTAACAAAGGCTTGTAACGGTTATAGGCAAACACAGGGTTAACAACAGGTGTGGATCCTTGTAGCGGTTAGAGGCAAACACAGGGTTAACAACAGGGGTGGATCCTTGTAACGGTTATAGGCAAACACAGGGTTAACAACAGGTGTGGATCCTTGTAACGGTTAGAGGAAAACACAGGGTTAACAACAGGCTTGTAACGGTTAGAGGCAAACACAGGGTTAACAACAGGGGTGGTTCCTTGTAACGGTTAGTGGCAAACACAGGGTTAACAACAGGTGTGGGTCCTTGTAACGGTTAGAGGCAAAAAGGTCTCTGGGGTTAAAATCAGGTTCTTGTCTACACCAAACCCTATTGTATAAACCTACATGTAGTCATATCGAAATGTACTCGCGACCCCGTTTTCTCTGTCTAATCCTATGTCTAGTCATATCCACAATATAATGGCCAGAACCTATTAATACTATTGCTTAGTTTAAATATTCAGTTTAATATATACTTATCGCCATTTAAAGTGCATTTTTTTATTTTGTGTTTATTTCCAAGATCGATTGTAGTGTTATGTACATGTTAGAAAGTATCCACATTCCCTATAATTCTGATGACCGATCAAATTCGTGTATTGAAAGAAGTAAAATCGGAATTATGCAATCGATCTTGTAGACATTTTAATTAAAAATAAACACAAAATAAAAAAAAACTTGCACTTTTAATGGCGTTAAGGAGGAATTGACATATTCGAATATTGAAGGGTACGCAAATGAACTATATACATTTGTAAATTTGAAGCTATTTGCGATTTGAATCTGAATTTTGTTTTGTCCTCATGTGAACAAGATTTTAATAATAACGTCTCAAATATTGCTGTGTTTGACGTTTTTCATAAAAGTCGCGTTGCACTCAATTGTCAACGTTTTTAGCATCACAGAGTGTTAGTTTAGTCACATACAATTATATTTTATATCACACTGTTAGTCTTGACGAGACCTTTCATCTTATATATAAATTATATGATTTAAATTAGGCTGTAAACTATTATTTATAGAATTTCCTTTGTCTTTCTCTGCTTTTTTACCAACGATTTTTAAGAAAAAACAATGTTAAAGCTATTTATCTTTTAAAAAAACTGAACAATTTTAGTATTTTTCAAAGAATTTAATTTTCTATCGGAATTTAAAATAAAATGTGCTGGTCATCGGAATATTTGTTTCAATATACTTCTTTTATTGAACCCAAACACCTTCGAAAAAAACACATCTCTGTTGACGTCGTGTCATTAACATAACGACGTCGACGGTATTTATATTAAAGGTATATTGTACATGTTGGTGATATAATCAATAAGTATTTTTAAATAATCAGCTGTCCATAGTAATGGTGATAGTAACCTGCTAGACGGAATGTACATGTTATTCGACATAAATTGTTGGTGGGTTGGTAGGGTGTTCCTACAGTCAGCTTCGCATGAAGTGAAGTCCTGCACATTATAGCACACATATCATAATAAGCTTCTCGAAACGAAGCCCCACGTATCTTCAAACAATTTCATGTTTTACAAAATTATGATAAATAGTTTGGTAACATAGCAAAAACGGTGTTGCAAAACCCAAAATAATGCCGAGATCAGCGAGGTGTATACCAAGCTAAGTGTCCCTCGTGAAGACATATTTTCGCATTTTTATATGTTAAAGAAACTAACCGACAAATAATGGCAAAATTACACTACAAAACCATTTATCAAATTTCTATCCAGGTATTCAGGTCATATAATAATGTATATGTACCAATAAAAGTATAGGTTTATTCACGGGTTCTTACAATAATTGTGTTATTGAATATGCGTAAATGAAGTATGGCTTGGTAACTATTAAATCGACTCTTCAATTTCGGGGTTTG
This sequence comes from Cyrtodaria siliqua, assembly GCA_037043455.1. Lineage (NCBI taxonomy): Eukaryota > Metazoa > Mollusca > Bivalvia > Adapedonta > Hiatellidae > Cyrtodaria > Cyrtodaria siliqua. The sequence goes on from JAWPHD010007675.1 coordinate 59,228, forward strand.
GTATGGCTGGTTTAAACCATTTATATTGTGTCTATAGAGTTGGGATTCAAAAATATGTAAGCTGTATATATATATGTCGGTGAAGTACATGAAGAATGTCCGCAAATAAGTTTGGGTTTTATTGCTTAAAACATGTTACCAATTTATACATTATTAAACAACGAATAAGCAGCTGAACATTTACAATAAACTGATATTAACATATGGACACATGCATGATAACAACAATTTAAGAATTAAATACGTCTGATGCTCTATCCATTAACTTTCAGATATCATCTTGACGTAAATTGTGGTGTTTGTTTCAGTAATAAAGACATTATCCGAACAAAAATGTGTGCTCGTTCGATAGAATGATGACAGCAATAACCTTAAACATTCAGAACATATTTTGGGTTAATAACTGCAAACATCGGATTGCAAGTATGATGCAATTAAATCTTAACTTAATAATATAGAGTATGCAAAGCCGTTTAGTATTTAGCGGGGGTCCCAAACGGCTTTCCATAACGAAAGACAATTTAACAACACTGCTTAAAATCAAAATAATCTTTGACAAAACATGTGTTTTACACTTTACCCTATATATCGTTATTACCGTAATCACTTTTGAGATTGCACAACGTGTACGTTAGGAACAAGTTTTGATCCCCTGCGAGCATACTGGTAATTGTTTAGTAAACGAATATGACCAATGACAGATAGACTCGATACGAACACCATGCTGTATTACTGCGATACGACAACTTTTGGATTTTTTCTTCAGATGGCGGGAGACATATAGTACTGGTTCTACCTAGTAAACAATACGGTGACCTGCCTCTACCACAAAAAATCGACCGTCATATACGGCCTAACATGGGCTAAAATTGACGTAAAAGACTTTTCAAACAAAACCAATTAAAAACAAGATATCCGCGGTGACGGACAGACAGAGACACGGACCTCTCAGTGCCCTATTTCATTGTGCGAAGTTTCATTGCAGTTAAATTAGTAGTTTTTGAGTTATTCTCCGGACAAGAATTATAACTTTACAAAGGGCAATAACTACAGTGAATGACGATAGAATTGTGTTACTTATACTCGGCACTTCCCCTTATTACCCTCTATCATTGTATGAAGTCTAATTGCAGTCCCTTAAGTAGTTTTTGAGTTATGTCCGGAAAAGATTGACAAAGCGGCAACTTTATGCTCCCCTTCGGGAGCATAACAATGGGAAACTGAGTTGGCTCAGGTCCTTGACATGACCACGATACACTAAGGAATTATTCGGCCAGATGTCATGCGTGTATCACAATTTGAACTATTTTGCCAAAATTACTTAGCTATATCCTCCGCTAATACAAACAAGCTGAATGCGAGCGCAAGCGATTGCCTGCACATAATGTTCATCAACATGTTTGGCTGAAAATATTTTAAATATTTTAAATATTTTAAATACTGCTATATACATTGCAAAGGGGTTGGCGTGGCCTAGTGGATAGCACGGTGGATTTGAAGGCCTCACCGGTGACACTGTGTTTTGTTGGTGTGTTCTTGGACAAGACACTTTTCATTTGCCTCCGTCGTATGGGGACGTAAATCGGGCGGTCCTCTGAGCAATAAGAGAACCACAGAAATCTGGTATTTAGTAAGCATAGGGCAGGTTCCCGGATTCATGTGTATATTAATCATTACCCTCTCTTTTGGGTAGCTCCAAAAAAAACTATAATGTGTTGATGCGGCGTTAATCAACATTCAATTCATACTTTACAATATTGAATTGGTTACGCCCAGATAACAAGTGTGAACACCCCCTCCCCCACGCCCACCCCAACGCCAAATCAAAGAAGCAGTCAAGCATATTTAACATGTTTGTCGGACTTTAGGGAGCACGCACCGGGTCCAACTTGGTTCATCATAGGAGTTTACGAATAACATAATTATTCTGAAAATGCATTAGAAACAAAGATTTTCAAATGGGCATGCCCCCTAAGTCAACCAAGATCCACACATGCATATTGTCTTTACACCCCGCCCACTACTCACCCCACTTTAGGGAAATATATTGGAGAGTGCGATCGGGGATGATCCTCCTCCTTACCACCCACGAACAACAACATATACTCTCTGATAAGTGTCCATCAAATGGGGACATAAACCGCGCGGTCCCGTGTATCGCAGTCTTATTTATTCTCTGAATACGTTAAAAAACCATAAACAGCTATTCATTAATAAGTAATCAGTAAGAGTTGGGCAGGTTCCAGGATTCCTATGTATTTTTCCACTATCTCATGGTCGACTCTAAATAACATAGTGTAATGTCTTGCTCAGCAGTTAAATAAGGCCACACTTAAAAATATATTAGTTTGCCCGACCTTAGATTTTTCTATCGGGCAGGTAGTTATGGATATTTTTCAGTACCATGTATGTCAGATTATTTTGTGAATGCTGTTTAAAGTTTAACTGTTTGGACACTACTTTTTGTACTTATTAAAGATGATTTGAGTATAGTGTGTATTGCAAAGTTGACAATCTTAACCTTGTAGATAAAATTCCTATCGAAAACTATTGATAACCACTATCTTCATTTTTGCAAAAAAATACACACCATTAAAACAACCATACCATTAAACAAGTATACCATTAACCAACCATACCATTAAACAATCAAATCATTAAACAATCATACCATTAAACAATCATACCATTAACTAACACTGTAAACAAACATATCATTAAACAAGCATACCATTAAACAATCATACTATTAAACAATCATACCATTAAACAGCCATACCATTAAACAATCATACCATTAAACAATCACATCAATAAAAAGGCATACCATTAAACAGTCATATAACACTCATACCATTAAACAATCATACCATTAATTAATGCTGTAAATAATCATACCTTTAAACAATCACACCATTGAACAATAATACTATTAAACAATCATACCATTAAACAATCATACCATTAAACAATCATACCATTAAACAATCATACCATTAAACAACCATAACATTAAACAATCATACCATTAAATAATCACATCAATAAAAAGTCATACCATTAAACAGTCATATAACACTCATACCATTAAACAATCATACCATTAAAACAATAAAAAAAAAGAAAAAAGGAAAAAGGAAAAAACACATATTTTACTGTAAAAAAAGGTTTTGAGCGGGCCGATATTTTTGGCAAACAAACATAATTTTAATAATTGTCTAAAATGCAATTCAATGACTTCTCTGATAATGACATGCAAATTAAATAGGACAATAAATAGGTATTAACCTAGAACAATGTGTCCATGCGACACCGATGCCCCGCTATAGTCAAATACTGTAAATTAAAAATGGACTTTTAAAATATCCAAAATCAATCGATTTAACTAAGAAATTAAAAAATAAAAAAGTTAATTAAATGTAAATTAAAAAGCAGGTAAACTTTATTTTAAATACCTATTCACATTATTTATTATGGAATGCGGTTATAATATCGTAATTTTGTCAAAGAGACGCAATTTGCGATCAGATAAAGGTGTCTTCTGAAATACTTTTAGGCGAAGACGTCTTAATTAAATCATCATAACCCATGAGGCCGATATACGTTTCCGTAGTAATGAGTTTAACACTACAGATATACTTACTAGTAATTACATGTACCATAGTTAATGCGATACTATGTCAGCGATTCGGGCGAATCAGACATGATGCATGAAGAATTACTGTAAGCGAAGATGAGTCGGCAATTCGTGCCTTAAACAAGAACAAAGTTTTTAAATGAATACTTTATCTCAACTTGCGATATTTTATCTGGGCATATAACTGACATTTTTAACATATTATTTGATTCAGGATATTTTCCGGATGAATGGATTGAATGTTTTATAATCCCCTTGCACAAGCGAGGTGATAAAGACGTGGGTAATAAGTACAGGGGAATAATTCTAGTAAGTTATATGGGCAAACTTTTTACAAGTATTTTGAACACCCGGATTAATAAATGGTGTGAGATTAATAATACTGTATCGGACGTACAAAAGGCAGATCAACGGTAGTTGCAATTTTCGCACTTCATAGTATAATTGAAAACATTCTAAACAATAAAAAATAATCCGGATGAATGGACTGAAGGTTTTATAATCCCGTTGCACAAGCGAGGTGATAAAGACGTGGTTAATAACTACAGGGGAATAACTCTAGTAAGTTGTATGGGGAAACATGTTTGAACATCCGGATTAATAAATGGTGTGAGATTAATAATACTGTATTGGACTCACAATTTGGCTTTATGAAAGGCAGATCAACGGTAGATGCAATTTTCGCACTTCATAGTATATTTGAAACAATTCTAAACAATAAAATATGGCTTTATTGTGCTTTTATAGACATTAAAAAGGCATTTGATTCTATTTATAGAAATGCAATGTGGTTAAAGTTATATAAATTTGGTATTAACGGGAAAATGCTAAGAATAATTCGTTCTATGTATAACTCTCAAATCATGCATTAAATACTGCGGTTCTTTCCCAGATTTTTTTCGAGATTTCAGTCGGTTTGAAGCAAGGGGAGATAATGCCTCCGATCATGTTTGCATTGTTTATTGAAGATTTAGAGTTATATTTGCAAAATAGAATAGACAGTGGTTTATTATAAGATGACATTTCTTTAATTTTACTGCTTTTTGCTGATGATATGGTGTTAATAGGTAATACTCCGCAAGATCTGCAAATGAGCTTAAATCGTCTGAGTGTTGTGAAACTTGGGGGCTGGAAGTAAATACTGAAAAAACAAAGGTTATAGTTTATTCGTAAAAGAGGTAGAGTAACCGTTGATGAAAAGTTTTCTTATAACGGAGCATAATTAGAGGTTTCAGATGATTTTAATTATCTTGGAGTTGCGGCAAAGCATTGAATCTTTTAACTGCAAACATAAGAAAAATTGAACTAAAACCTAAAATATCCCTTCATTTATTTGATGCTTTTGTCTCATCTCAAGTTTTGTACAAACATTCTAGGAGTACAACTGACAACGAGTAATGGTGTACGGTGAATTGGGGCGGTATCCATTATTTATCACAAGACATACTAGAATAGTTAGATATTGGTTGAAATTAGTTACAACAGAAAATATAATTTTATCATCTATATATAAATCTTCATTATCTGATTGTGAAAGTGGTTTAAATAATTTGTTATCCAAGGTAAAATCCCTGCTTAATACGTATGGTTTTATGTATGTATGGGATGATCCTTTAAGGGTGAACCGTCAACATTTTATATCTAGCTTTAATCAGAGGTTGGTGGATTGCTTTATTCAAAAATGGAACACTGATCTACAAGAAAATAGAGTATTATCAAGTTTGTATAGACATGTTAAAGATAATTTTGGATATGAAAACTATCTGAATATTTTATGTACAAAAATATGTTTTTACTAAATTACGTTTATCTTCACATAGCTTAAGAATTGTTATGCAAGACATAGGATTGAAAGAAAAGAAAGAGTTTGTGAAATATGTAATTCAACTGAAATTGAAGACGATTTTCACTTTGTTTTAATTTGTACAGCTTATAATGCTATTAGAAAGAAATATATCAGAAAATATTACATACAAAGGCCAAATATGTTTAAATTTATAACACTTCTACAATCTTCAAAGAAGAAAGAACTTTTTAATTTAAGTAAATATTTGTCAGAGGCGTTTACTGTCAGATGTTCTATTCCAATATTATTTTTTTAAATATATTCAAGTACATCCTCACATAAATTGTTATTTTATATAGAATTCCTTTTGTTTTTTGATATCCTTGGATTATTGAATAAAATGTGTGATTTATATGATAACGATAAATTAAGGAGCATTGAAAATTGAACTATAAGTGAGTGTGTAGTAATATGTGTAACCTGTCATGTGTGTAATGACGAGAAACTGTAAAAGTTTAAATCAATAAAATATCTATCTATCTATCTATCTATCTATCTATCTATCTATCTATCTATCTATCTATCTATCTATCTATCTATCTATCTATCTATCTATCTATCTATCTATCTATTTATCTATCTATCTATCTATCTATCTCTGTCTGTCTGTCTGTCTGTTTGTCTGTCTGTCTGTCTGTCTGTCTGTCTGTCTGCCTGCCTGCCTGCCTGTCTGTCTGTCTGTCTGTCTGTCTGTCTATCATAAAAAACAAATACAATTTAGAGTTTTCATATTAACTCCAGGAAAAAAGAAAAAAAAATCGAATAAAGAAAAAAGAAGTTGAAAACAGTATTTACTACGTATTAAAATCATAAATAAATCAACGTTTGTTACCATTGTTCGCGTCATGGTCATTATACATTATATGTACGATGCGACGTCGACAGAGACGTCTTTTTCGTAAGGGTGTTGTGTTTATTAAAACAAGCATACTGAAACAAATATTCCGATGACCAGCAACTTTTATTTTATATTCCGATAGGAAATTAAATTCTCGACAAAATTGTGCAGTTTTTTATAGAGCCATTTAATAGATAAATGGCTTTATTGTCGATTTTTCATAAAATGTTCAAGCCAAAAAAAGGTTAAAGAAAGAGGAATTATAGAAATAATAGATTACAGCTTAATTTAAATGATATAATGTATATATCAGATGAAAGGTCCCATCATGACGAACAATGTGATATAAAAAATAATTGCATGCGACTAAACTAACGCTTTGTGATTCTAATAACGAGTAATTGAGTACAAACGTGACTTTTATGAAAAACGTCAAATATAGCCATATTTGAGAAGTTATTATTAAAATAGTGTTTACATGACGACAAAACAAAATTCAAATCGCAAATATTTTCGAATTTACAAATATATATAGTTGATATGCATACCCTTACATTTTCCAATAGGTCAATTTCCCCTTAAGTACATACACTGTATGATTGTATTTAGAAAATATATCCCCAAGCCGAATGAGTTTATATTACTTAGAAAAAGAAAGTGCAATCATTCGTTACGTTCTCGTTCCTTCATTCGATTAAATTCAATAGCCTGCCTGAGTCAGTCTGGAAGTATTCTGGTTTCCAGTACAAATATAAAAAAAATGTTCGTCAGTTTTATTGGGAAACAAACACGTATACATGTTTTAGTGCATTGTCAGTTTTAAGTTAGACAGTTATATTCAAGACTAGTAATTTTATTTGATATTCCAGTAAAAAAACGACTTCAGAGTTTCGTACTTTCCCAAAATACTACCGCGACCACTGCCTAGGCGTGAATCTGCGTATCTACGGGCCTGGTTTAATTGTTGCTTACGAGATTATGAACAAGTCAAGTCTAGAGTAAGATTTTTGAATACATGCGAGCTTAATTGTAAATACGGATATAAAAATCGAACAGGAAAAGCAGCATGCAAGGACGTACTAGCTTTGTGATACATTTTATGCAAATATACAATGTTGGTCCTTTTTTTCCAGATGTTACTCAGCATTCGAAGGTGAAATTCGAAGTGGAGGAAATACAAACATTACATACATTACATAACATTACGCATACCAAACGGATACAACATCTATTAGACAAGTGCAAGACAAAGGATTCAGCATACAATAGAATAAGAGCGATGACCCGAACGTTTTACTACATCAAGAAATATAACCTGACATATTGCAAAGTGCCGAAAGCTGGTTGTACATTCTGGTCACAAGCATTTGATATATTTAAGCATGGTGCCGATTTTCAAAACACTGCTCTTAAGAAATCTCGCATGGATATTCATTTTGACGCAAAGGTCCATCAAATAGAGTACAATAGCATGGTAAGAAGCCAATCGCGTCTAATAATAGTATCACGTGATCCCTACTCTCGTTTGTTTTCCGCTTATACTGACAAAGTGTTCTTAGAGACTATTCCCCCTGGCAACTTAGGTTTTCAAATACGGAAACAGGCAAATCAAAATAAACACGTGCCTGTATGTCAAACAAACGTAACCTTTCACGAATTTCTGACGTACGTCATTTCCGTTTCGAAAGCAGGTCAAGCCCTCGAGCCACATTGGACTCCTATTTATACGTTATGTAAGCCGTGTGAGTCAACCCCTTTTATTCTACTTAAACAGGAAAGTTTTGCAACAGATGTGGAGTATACCCTTAAAAAGATCGGTGTTGAAAAAGATATCTTTAATGCTCTGTATGAAGCCTTGCATAGTCGCAGAATTGAAGCCACTATCCCGGGAATCGTAGAAGAAACGTATAAAATAGCTAAAACAGGACCTCTTGCAAAATGTGTAGGATTGTTAGAAGTTGCACGGAGAGTATGGAAAGTGCTCCAAATCCAGGGTTTCCTTGGTACCGTAGAATTTCCAGTTCAGGTATTTGGTTTCAGTGGTCATGGAGATGTGTCAAACGCATCTTACGTTTCAGAAGTTATTTTGGATACCATAAAGACCCAATCGTTGAGTACATTAGACAGCAAGATGCAGAGACAAACAGCATTAGTCAACGCTTACAAACTGATTCCTGATGACGTCATAAAGGGGATTCAGGAGTTATACAAGATGGATTTTGAGTTGTTTGACTACAGTTATATACCACCAAAAAAAAGTTATAGGTAGATATCGAAGGCAATTTAGCGCCAAAGTAAGTTCTGTGTAGATAACCAAGACAAATATCGCCGAAATAAGTTATGTGTTGATAACCAAGGCAACATACTGCAAACATAAGTTATCTGTTGATAACCAAGGCAATATACCGCTAAAAGCAAGTTCTGTGTGGATAACCAAGGCATTGTGTTATAGTGTGTGCCTTCAAAACAGTATGGATGAAATGTAGATAGGCGTATAAATGGGCCTGATTCGACTATGGCCCTAGATGGAAATAATCTATATTTGACAATGAACGCCCTCTAAAAGTTTCATTTTCTGTCTAATCTTAAAATATCGAAGTGAGCATGTACATGGACATGTTGATGAGATAGCAGTTGGTAACTACAAGACTGTAATGCGAGTATTTTCATGACCGAGACATGGCCTTTGAATTGGCAAATTAGCAATATTGTATTTGATAATGTACACTGGGAACCTGTAGTCGAGTGTTTTGCATAATTATCATTTGCATAGTTGTTTTGTTTTGTTTTCATTTCGGAAACATGTTTTCAAACTTCAAGATATTTGATTTAAATTATTAGTATTAACAGTTCAGGATTCAGCTTGTACATGGCTTTATACCCCCGCAAACGAAGTTTGAGAGCTGATATATAGGAGTCACTGCGGCGGGTGGTCTGTTGGTATGTTGGTCTGTCGGTCGGTCGCTCTGTTGAATCTTGTGGAGCGACCAACTTCTACAGTTTTCCAGATATTAATATGCATGATGAACATGAAGTGTACATGTGCGTGATACCATTTTAGTTTGGCTTGGTCAATTTGATGTTTTAAGTTATTGCCTTTACACTTCTTCAAAATTGCTATATTCAGCATATGAAATCTTATAGAGCAAACTACTTCTTCAACAGTTTTCAAGATATTAAATTGAAACTTCGTATATATGATCAACATGAAATGTAGATGTGCGTGACACAATTTCAGTTCGTCTCGGGCAATTCCGAGTTATTGCCCTAGCACTTAGTTAAAATTGAAAGCATGTGACGTGAACTACTTTTACAGTTTTGAAGATACTGAATTGAATTGTGAATGTGATAAACATGAAGTGTACATGTGCGTGACACAATATTGGTGCAGCCCAGTCAATGCCATGCAGAGTTATTGCCCTTGCACTTATTTTTTGTGAGTGTCTATACACCTGTGTTGGTTTAATTTTGATGACGTAGTAAGCCTTTTCTAACAAGCATGTAATTAAATGATATATTGCCAACACTACTCTGAGCATGGCTGTCTTTATATTGTCTGAATCATTACATGAGGTTTACTACTGTGGAGTGTGTAAACCACGTTATGCTTTACTGCAGTAGGTCACTACGCAGACATATAACACAATGCTTGCATCTGCCAATTTTATGTACTGTATTTTTTATTTATATATAGTCGTATTACAATCTAACACACCATATTCCGTGTCCCCTTTACTATCGTAATGTCAGTTTTACTTTCGTAATGTCGGTTTTACTATCGTAATGTCAGCTGAATTTCAACGCATGAAGACACGTAGTGTGCATGAAGTGTTGACCGTATAGTTTAAATCACCACTCAGTGGCAGTGTAATCGACCTTACTTTATATGGATGATTTCATACTTATGAAAAGCGTCTTTAACTTCGGTTATTACCACCACCTGAAAGAAAAAGAATTTCACATTCCATTTAGTTGCTTCTCAGTAACATGCACGTGACCAGTTGTCAACGCCAACGAGTATGAAACAACTTAACTGATTATATAAACCGGCTTAATAAAGGTTAATCAATGAATAACAGCTGACCTAACTTAGGAAACATATTGACTCCGAAAACATGAGGAAATATCTTTCCAACTCGAACAAAAATTAATTAATGTATAGTGTGTCATTGTCCATGATAACATGCAAGACTTTGAAGTGTCGACTGAGAAAGACACGTTTCTGGTTTTTATTGGTCAACTTTGCGTAGACAATGCATGTCATTTGTAAAAACTCGGACAATTCTTTTTAACTCGGAATCAAACCGGGTGTGTATATCAACGGATCGGTATGGTCAACATTTTTGACATTTTTACATGCCGGATGGCAATGGACAGAAAATAGTGCACTGTTGTTATATAAACAATATGGCCATTAGCTACACTTATATGTTGCGCGCTGAGGATGAATGAATAATCCATTTCACCGGTACTTCGGAAATCTCCGTACAATGTTCGGAATTTCAGTCACATGGCGCAAAGTCACATGACTTCAAGAACTAATCAGATGCTGGTAGTCATCGAAGTATCAACAGTTTCAGTGTTTATGTATTGAGTTAAAGTATGCGTTTTCGTTTACTAGAACACCGCAACCATTAGTGATATTATATACAGAAACCATATTGACTTATTCTCGGATTTCAAGGCTACACGAACACATGTTGAATTGTTTACATTGGAGCATGTGCGCGTAAGTTGGAACCGGTGTTACGATAGAAATATTCATTGTTTTCTGACAATCCCGTTTTAGAATTGAATCAATAAACACGCTTCATTTTTGTTTTTCTACCAAACAGATTAATACGATATATCGTTCATGTGTTCAAGTTATGGTCTGACAGTTAATAACATGTTTGCATTGTTTTTAATTCACATTGGGCACCGTTAACATGAATATTTAATGTGCCTACCAGTGCTTGATTGGTCGACCTATTTGGCTAATTGGAGATCCATGACCGTTCGAAAATGTCGGGATGAAATGGGCTATTCCTTTTCAGCGGGAGACTACAGCACATCAGTATGAACTAACCAATATGAATTCCTTCTAGATAAATTCCAGATATGTTTCAAACAAGTGAGCTAGATATTACTAATGGAACCCATGTCTACGTGAAAATTTGACGATTTCTCCGGGCACAAAAATAAAATGGCGGAGCTTCCGCTGCCGATTCGGTGAATGATTCATTCTCAATAATTGTGTACGTTTTTGAGAGTCCGACACTGGTAAGAAGTTGTTTTTTTAAACACATTAACCATTTGACGTTGTTTTAAAGATTAGAAAATCCGCCAAACGTAACTTTTTGATGCATCAGAAATGATGGGACACGATATGAAGAAGTAGGTCAAATAAAAAGAGAAAAACACCGACTGTTGCTCTTGTTTTTAAATATAAATAGAAAACGCTTTAAAGTAAGAAAAAATCATATATTTGAATGAAAATGTCAACATCTATGTTATTATTGTATATATTATAAAATAAATAATATATTCTATATTTAGTTAATATAAGGTATTTCAGTAATTTTAATTGGCGGTATGTCTACCTTTAGCAACATTGAAAACAGTTTCATGTCATACGTACTTTATGTCAGGGCATTATCTCAAGTACTTTCATAATGTGTTTAATAAAAAACATATCTCGAGAAAAAAATCAATCGAAACAAAATGCAATCGTTTATTAAATAGTCTAAATTGAAAAATGACAAGTGTGCATCAGCCCAGAAATATTCTAACACTGTCAGGCTAAATAAATATTATTTAAATCATTTAATCGCCAATTTCTTACACAGTGCAACTACACATCCTTTTTTAAAATGTGTCTACCTTTTCAAAACGTTGCATCTCATCTTCGTATCATATCACAACACATATCAATGAGCATATGTAGACCTGTGACAATTTAATACCGAAAGTAATAAACTTTCTGAAGGTTAAACTTATCATTACATAAGGATCTATTACAGGTAAATCAGCCTAGGTATACTGCAATGAATGGTAGGGATTGAATACACATCTATTTACTCCACACCTCATTTTAAACACCATCATACTAAAACATGCACGTTCAATATTGATATGTTTATGCGCTGGATGGCACCGACTCTGAGTCAATGTGCTAGATAAGATGATTATCCGCAAAACCGAGAACAAATGGTTTTAATTAATTCTTTTTTGGTTTAACCAATATCGGATATCCAGTCAAAAACAAATCGTAAGTAGCTACTGGGTTATTCATTTGGCAATGTTTTCGCGAAAATAAAGCCAAATATTTGAAAACTGTCCAGAAAATCTGTGGGAAACAGGACTTAGTTAACAACTGTCGGTTAGAACTGTTGGAAAGGCATGATATGTGTTCGATTTCATACGATTAGCACAGGTATTGCATATTGACATGTTATATCTAAAATACTTGTATAACCCTTACCAAAAATACAGGCCTCTGGTTAATGTTTGCTGCAACTCTGCGGCAAACATTGCTGTAAAACTGCGGGAAACAATTTTGCGGCGAAGTTGCGGTACACGTTTACCATGCAAATGAGGTCTGCAGCAAGTATGCAACAAACAAATATGCAAATGCCGCGATGTTCTGGCATATTTCATTTGAATGATAAAAGTGTGCTGCAGCTTTGCCGCAAACTTCGTTTGCATAAAATATTTACAGCGATGTTTCTGGCGATGTTTGTCGCGATGTTCTGCCGATGTCTGCTGCAACTTTGCACAAACTTTAGTTGCATATTTTTTTTCGGCGATGTTTGCAGCGATGTTTGCTGCAGCTCTGCCGCAAACCTCATTTGAATGGTAAAAGTGTGCGGCAGCTTTGTAGCAGACTTCATTTGAATAAAATAATTGCCGCGATGTTCTGGCGATGTTTGCTGCAACTTTGCCGCAAACCTCATTTGCATGGTAAAAGTGTGCTCCAGCTTTGCAGGAAACTTCATTAGCATTAATATTCAAATGTGTTTTCTTCAACTGCAATGCTCTGGCGATCTTTGCTGCAAATATTCTGCGATGTTCGCCAAAACATCGTAGCAAATGCTGTTTTTAAAATGCGAACTGATATTATGACTAAAAAAGTTGAAATAATCAAATTGTATATGCAATACATGCAATATTTATATAACATCAACATACTTGCAATATGTATAACATCAAACTCCCACATACATAAGGTATAATAAAGTTCTGTAAAGATTACTCATCACTGTTGTTTTATCAAATCCAAAGAGTAGTATTTTTACATTTAATTTGTATTTCATTAGCCTGTATATTCTAATGTATGTACAATTCTTTGAAGGTTACATTATTTGCTAAAATTAATGATGCTACATACTCAACAATAACTAATATGTAAAAAAATGTTGATGTGAGCTATTTTATACATACATATAATTTTATATTCCAACTTTGTAAAAAAACACAAGCAAATTCAAAGAATCTAAAGGGACAATGTCCGTAACTTTTTGCTTATAAAACACAAAATAATTACATTTACAAACATAACACATCCACAATTATTGATTATTTACTAATTAAAACAAAGATTGTTTGACGGAATTAAATAGCTTTACAAAAAATAAAAATATTGCCGCTCGTTGGGTAACTCGTACCCAACAATAAAATTAAATCCGCGGGTAATAAATAACATGTTAACTTTTCAACATTCGACCTCGCTCCCAGCTGAGCTAAATGGGCCAGATGTATTATGTAAGATGACGTACTGTATAGATAACCTATTGCGCTAAGGCCAAATAAATATGTGTTATCCCGATGGCCCGACCGACCCTATTTTTAAGGGGCCGACCCTAAAACATTTTTATGCAAAATTTAAAACAATAAATAATGAAAATAAATAAAAATAAATAAATGAAACAATTTAATTTGTTCCGGCGTGGCGCAGTCGGTAGCGTGGAGGATTTGTAACCGGACGCCCCGGGTTCAATCCTCCGTGTTGCCACTTAGTTTCGTCGGTGTGTTCTTGGGCAAGGCACTTTCCTTTAGCCTCGTACGTCGGATGGGGACGTAAATCGTGCGGTTCCGTGTATCGGTCTATTCCACGAGCACGTTAAAGAACCTTAGGTATCTATTCGATAATAAGAGTAGGGCAAGGTTCCCGGATTCCTATGTATCCTTCCCCTCTCTTTTGGTGGCTCTAAATAACCTATACTGTGTTGATGAACCGTTAAACAACATTCAACTTCAACTTATGAACAATGAGTTACATAGATTACATCATGAAAGTGAAACATAACACCATTCTATATTTTCTGTAATCCACTGGTCACTGCCGGTACATGCACATTATTACCAAATTACACAGCAAAAGTGAAAAAACATGTAGGTAAGCCATATGATTTGCCTGGAATGTCAAATGATACATTCAGAGTTTAACGTTTTTCTTTCAGGTAAACAATGCGATGCTAATTAACTATTTAACTATTTAGTAAAATACATGTTAAACAAAGGTCTTCTGGTTTAATTATTTGTAACAGGAATGAGTAATTTAACTGGGGGCGGTCTTATATCGAGGTAAAGTGTCCTATTATTTGTAACAGGAATTAGTAATGTAACTGGGGGCGGTCTTATATCGAGGTAAAGTGTCCTATTATTTGTAACAGGAATGAGTAATTTAACTGTGGGAGGTCTTATATCGAGGTAAAGTTTCCTATTATTTGTAAAAGGAATAAGTAATTTAACTGGGGGCGGTCTGATATCGAGGTAAAGTGTCCTATTATTTGTAACAGGAATGAGTAATGTAACTGGGGGAGGTCTTATATCGAGGTAAATTGTCTTATTATGTGTAACAGGAATGAGTAATTTAACTGGGGGGCGGTCTTATATCGAGGTAAAGTGTCCTATTATTTGTAACAGGAATGAGTAATTTATCTGGGGGGCGGTCTTATATCGAGGTAAAATGAAGACAACATCAGGGAAACTTTCAGTTGTATCATTAACTTGTATGGGGCTTATGTATCATTAACTCGTACGGGGCTTATGTATCTTTAACTTGTATTGGGCTTATGTGTCATTAACTTGTATGGGGTTTATGTATCATTAATTGGTATGGGGTTTATGTATCATTAACTTGTATGGTGCTTATGTATCATTAACTTGTATGGGGCTTATGTATCATTAACTTGTATGGGGCCTATGTATCATTAACTTGTATGGGGCTTATGTATCAATAACTTGTATGGGGTTTATGTATCATTAACGTGTATGGGGCTTATGTATCATTAACTTGTATGGGGCTTATGTATCATTAACTTGTATGGGGCTTATGTATCATTAACTTATATGGGGCTTATGTATCGGGGCTTATGCATCATTAACTTGTATGGGGATTACGTATCATTAACTTATATGGGGTTTATGTATCATTAACTTGTATGGGGCTTATGTATCATTAGCTTATATGTGGCTTATAAGATAAACAGAATCTCGCGATATCTTGCTTAAAAAAAAAAATTAAAAAAAAAATAAATACCTACCGACCTACTCTATTTTTCCAGAGTTTTTGGCCTAATGGATGTCACGTGATCAGCACACATGGTAAATATCGTGGGTCCCACATTGTTTACAAATAAATAATAAGCAAACAAATTCAAACTCATGAATGTATTACTACCGACTTATCTGGGTCTATGGTAATGTATTCAATCATACATTTCACTGAAAAAAAATCAGATATTCAGACTGGACCCAGTTGTTCGAAGATCGGTTAGCTTAATCCTTGGTTAATGTCAACTTTCAAAGTATATTTTTCATAAAAAACATATTTCTTATTAATATAATGCTTTCAAATGCTCAATTTCTGGTGGAATATTCATTTATTGAAAATTCAGAAAGGTTTGAAATAATGATTTAACGCTCGGTTAAGTCAACCGATCTTTAAACAACTGGGCCAGCTGGCTTTTATGCATTTTCTTTCAGAAACAGATTTTAAACCACAGGAACACAATATTAATTGTTGAAATTTTGCCGCAAAGAAACAACAATAAACAAAATTACAGAAAAAATCCCACAGTTTACAATATATACAATTATTCTGACTTCTTAGTACTAAAGGGCAATAATTCCTGTATTTGTTATCAGATTTGTATGGTCTTGCTTCTTACACATACATACACGGTAATAATCTTGCAGACTATACTGTTAGAAGAGTATGTGTCACTAAATTTGATATTATTAAGATCTGAATTAAAACTTTATAGGGCAATAACTCTTGTAATCTGTATTTGCTTTAACTACTATTGCTAGCATCAAGTTTGATGTACATAGGTCGAGTGGATTTTGAGGAATACAATATTTCTAGCGGATTGAGAATCATGAATAATTACAGAAACATATACAACACTATATGAGGGCAAAGCATGAATAATTACAGAAATATTAACACCACTATATGAGTGAGAAGCATGAATAAATACAGAAACATTTACAATACTAAATGAGTGAGAATCATGAATAAATACAAGACATTTACACCATATATGATTGAGAAGCATGAATAATTACAGAATCATTTACACCACTATATGAGTGAAAAGGATGGATAATTATAGAAACATTTATAACACTACATGAGTGAGAGGCATGAATAATTACAGAAACATTTACAACACTATATGAGTGAGAAGAATGAAAAATTGCAAAAACGTTTACAACACTACATGAGTAAAAAGCATGAATAATTACAGAATCATTTACACAACTACATAAGTGAGAAGCATGAATAATTACAGAAACAGTTACTGCGATATAGAAGTGAGAAGCATGAATAATTACAGAAATAATTACACCGCTATATGAGTGGGAAGCATGAATAATTACAGAAACATTTACAATACTACATTAGTGAGAAGCACGAATAAGAACAAAACATTTAAACCATATATGAGTGAGCAGCATGAATAATTACAGAAACATTGACAACACTATATGGCTGACAAGCATCAATAATTACATAAACATTTACAATACTATATGAGTGAGATGCATGAATAATTACATAAACATTTACAACACTATATGGCTGAGAAGCATCAATAATTACAGAAACATTTACAAGACTATATGAGGGAGATTCATGAATAATTACAGACACATTTAGAGCACTATATGTATGAGAATCATGAATAATTACAGAAATATATACAGCACTATATGAGTGCGAAGCATGAATAATTACAGAAATGTTAACACCACTATATGAGTGAGAAGCATGAATTATTACAGAAATATTTCACAGCTATATGAGTGAGAAGCATGAATAATTACAGAAACATTTAAAATACTATATGAGTGAGAAGCATGAACAATTACAATATATTTACACCATATATGAGTGAGAAGCATGACTAATTACAGAAACGTTTACTGCGATATATGAGTGAGAAGCATGAATAATTACAGAAGCATTTACAGCTCTATATGAGTGAGAAGCATGAATAATTACAGAAACATTTACAGCTCTATATGAGTGAGAAGCATGAATAACTACAGAAACATGTACAACACTATATGACTGAGAAGCATGAATAATTACAGAAATATTAACACCACTATATGAGTGAGAAGCATGAATAATTAAAGAAGCATTTACAGCTCTATATGAGTGAGAAGCATGAATAATTACAGAAACATGTACAACACTATATGACTGAGAAGCATGAATAATTACAGGAACATTTAAAACACTGTATGAGTGAGAAGCAAGTATAATTGCAGAAACATATACAACACTATATTCGGTGAAGCATGAATAATTACAGAAACATTTACAACACTATATGGCTGACAAGCAAGAATAATTACAGAAACATTTACAAACTATATGAGTGAGATGCATGCATAATTACAGAAACATTTACAGCGATAATAATAAGGGAAAAGCATCAATAATTACAAAAACATTTAGAGCACTATATGAGTGAGAAGAATGAAAAATTGCAAAAACGTTTACAACACTACATGAGTAAAAAGCATGAATAATTACAGAATCATTTACACAACTATATAAGTGAGAAGCATGAATAATTACAGAAACAGTTACTGCGATATAGAAGTGAGAAGCATGAATAATTACAGAAATAATTACACCGCTATATGAGTGAGAAGCATGAATAATTACAGAAACATTTACAATACTATATTAGTGAGAAGCATGAATAATTACAGAAACATTTACAACACTATATGGCTGAGAAGCATCAATAATTACAGAAACATTTACAAGACTATATGAGTGAGATTCATGAATAATTACAGACACATTTAGAGCACTATATGAATGAGAATCATGAATAATTACAGAAATATATACAGCACTATATGAGTGCGAAGCATGAATAATTACAGAAATATTTACAACACTATATGACTGAGAAGCATGAATAATTACAGGAACATTTAAAACACTGTATGAGTGAGAAGCAAGTATAATTGCAGAAACATATACAACTCTATATTTGGTGAAGCATGAATAATTACAGAAACATTTACAACACTATATGGCTGACAAGCATGAATAATTACAGAAACATTTACAATCTATATGAGTGAGATGCATGCATAATTACAGAAACATTTACAGCGATAATAATAAGGGAAAAGCATCAATAATTACAGAAACATTTAGAGCACTATATGAGTGAGATCCATAATAATTACAAAAACACTTACAGCGCTTTATGAGTGAGAAGCATGAATAATTACAGAAACATTTACAGTACTATATGTGTGAAAACCATGATTAATTACTGGATCATTTACAACGTTCTAGGAGTGAGAAGCATGAATAATTACAGAACCATTTAGAACCCTATATGACTGAGAAGCATGAATAATTGCAGAAACATATACACCACTATATTCGGAGATGCAAACAAATTACAGAAACAATTACAAAAATATGGCTGAGAAGCATCAATAATTACAGAAACATTTACAACACTATATGAGTGAGAAGCATGAATAATTACAGAAATATTTACAACACTATATGAGTGCAAAGCATGAATAATTATAGAAATATTAACACCACTATATGAGTGAGAAGCATGAATAATTACAGAAACATATACAGCACTATATGAGTGAGAATCATGAATAATTACAGAAACATATACAACACTATATGAGGGCAAGCCATGAATAATTACAGAAATATTAACACCACTATATGAGTGAGAAGCATGAATAAATACAGAAACATTTACATTACTAAATAAAGTGAGAATCATGAATAAATACAAGACATTTACACCATATATGATTGAGAAGCATGAATAATTACAGAAACATTTATAGCGATATATAAGGGAGAACCATGAATAATTACAGAAACAATTACAGCTCTGTATGAGAGAGAAGCTTGACTAATTACATAAACATTTACACCACTATATGAGTGAGAAGGATGGATAATTATAGAAACATTTATAACACTACATGAGTGAGAGGCATGAATAATTACAGAACCAGTTACAACACTATATGAGTGAGAAGAATGAAAAATTGCTAAAACGTTTACAACACTACATGAGTAAAAAGCATGAATAATTACAGAATCATTTACACAACTATATAAGTGAGAAGCATGAATAATTACAGAAACAGTTACTGCGATATAGAAGTGAGAAGCATGAATAATTACAGATATAATTACACCGCTATATGAGTGAAAAGCATGAATAATAACAGAAACATTTACAATACTGTATATTAGTGAGAAGCATGAATAAGAACAAAATATTCAAACCATATATGAGTGAGAAGCATGAATAATTACAGAAACATTGACAACACTATATGGCTGACAAGCATCAATAATTACAGAAACATTTACAAGACTATATGAGCGAGATTCATGAATAATTACAGACACATTTAGAGCACTATATGAATGAGAATCATGAATTATTACAGAAATATATACAGCACTATATGAGTGCGAAGCATGAATAATTACAGAAATGTTAACACCACTATATGAGTGAGAAGCATGAATAATTACAGAAATATTTCACAGCTATACGAGTGAGAAGCATGAATAATTACGGAAACATTTACAATACTATATGAGTGAGAAGCATGAACAATTACAAAATATTTACACCATATATGAGTGAGAAGCATGAATAATTCCAGAAGCATTTACAGCTCTATATGAGTGAGAAGCATGAATAATTACAGAAACATTTACAACACTATATGACTGAGAAGCATGAATAATTGCAGGAATATTAACACCACTATATGAGTGAGAAGCATGAATAATTACAGAAGCATTTACAGCGCTATATGAGTGAAAAGCATGAATAATTACAGAAATATTTACAGCACTATATTCGGTGAAGCATGAACACTTACAGAAACATTTAAACCACTATATGGCTGAGAAGCATGAATGATTACAGAAACATTTACAAGATTATATGAGTGAGATGCGTGAATAATTTCAGAACCATTTACAGCGATAACAAGGGAGAAGCATGAATAATAACAGAAACATTTATAGCACTATATGAATGAGAATCATGAATAATTACAGAAACATATACAGCACTATATGAGTGCGAAGCATGAATTATTAGTGAAATGTTAACACCACCATATGAGTGAGAAGCATGAATTTTTACAGAAATATTTACACCGCTATATGAGTGAGAAGCATGAATAATTACAGAAACATTTACAATAATATATGAGTGAGAAGCATGAACAATTACGAAACATTTACACCATATATGAGTGAGAAGCATAAATAACTAAACAAACATATACAGCGATATATGAGGGATAAGCATGAATTATTACAGAAACAATTACAACACTAAATGACTCAGAAGCGTGAACAATTACAGAAACATTTACCACACTATATGAGTGAGAAGCATGAATAATTATAGGAACATTTATCTCACTATATGAGTGAGAAGCATGAATAATTGCATAAACATTTACAGCACTATATAAGTGAGATCCATAATAATTACAGAAACACATACAGCGCTTTATGAGTGAGAAGCATGAATAATTATAGAAACATTTACAGTACTATATGTGTGAAAAACATGAGTAATTACAGGATCATTTGCAACACTCTACGAGTGAGAAGCATCAATAATTACAGAAACATTTAGAACACTATATGACTGAGAAGTATGAATAATTGCAGAAACATATACACCACTATATTCGGAGAAGCATGAACAATTACAGAAACATTTACAAAACTATATGGCTAAGAAGCATGAATAATTACAGAAACATTTATAAGACTATATGAGTGAAAAGCATGAATAATTACAGAAATATTAACAACACTATATGAGTGAGAAGCATGAATAATTACAGAAAGATATACAGCACTATATGAGTGAGAATCATGAATAATTACAGAAACATATACAACACTATATGAGGGCAAAGCATGAATAATTACAGAAATATTAACACCACTATATGAGTGAGAAGCATGAATAAATACAGAAACATTTACAATACTAAATGAGTGAGAATCATGAATAAATATAAGACATTTACACCATATATGATTGAGAAGCATGAACAATTACAGAAACATTTATAGCGATATATAAGAGAGAACCATGAATAATTACAGAAACGATTACAGCTCTGTATTAGAGAGAAGCATGACTAATTACATAAACATTTACACCACTATATGAGTGAGAAGGATGGATAATTATAGAAACATTTATAACACTACATGAGTGAGAGGCATAAATAATTACAGAAACATTTACAACACTATATGAGTGAGAAGAATGAAAAATTGCAAAAACGTTTACAACACTACATGAGTAAAAAGCATGAATAATTACAGAATCATTTACACAACTATATAAGTGAGAAGCATGAATAATTACAGAAACAGTTACTGCGATATAGAAGTGAGAAGCATGAATAATTACAGAAATAATTACACCGCTATATGAGTGAGAAGCATGAATAATTACAGAAACATTTACAATACTATATTAGTGAGAAGCATGAATAAGAACAAAACATTTAAACCATATATGAGTGAGAAGCATGAATAATTACAGAAACATTGACAACACTATATGGCTGACAAACATCAATCATTACAGAAACATTTACAAGACAATATGAGTGAGATGCATGAATAATTACAGAAACATTTACAACACTATATGGCTGAGAAGCATCAATAAATACAGAAACATGTACAAGACTATATGAGTGAGATTCATGAATAATTAAAGACACATTTAGAGCACTATATGAGTGAGAATCATGAATAATTACAGAAATATATACAGCACTATATGAGTGCGAAGCATGAATAATTACAGAAATGTTAACACCACTATATGAGTGAGAAGCATGAATAATTACAGAAATATTTCACAGCTATATGAGTGAGAAGCACGAATAATTACAGAAACATTTACAATACTATATGAGTGAGAAGCATTAAAAATTACAAAATATTTACACCATATATGAGTGAAAAGCATGAATAATTACAGAAACGTTTACTGCGATATATGAGTGAAAATCATTAATAATTACAGAAACACATACAACACTATATGATCGCGAAGCATGAATAATTACAGAAATATTAACACCACTATATGAGTGAGAAGCATGAATAATTACAGAAGCATTTACAGCGCTATATGAGTGAAAATCATGAATAATTACAGAAATATTTACACACTTTATGACTGAGAAGCAGGAATAATTACAGGAACATTTAAAACACTGTATGAGTGAGAAGCATGTATAATTGCAGAAACATATACAACACTATATGGCTGACAAGCATGAATAATTACAGAAACATTTACAAACTATATGAGTGAGATGCATGCATAATTACAGAAACATTTACAGCGATAATAATAAGGGAAAAGCATCAATAATTACAGAAACATTTAGAGCACTATATGAAATAGAATCATGAATAATTACAGAAACATATACAGCACTATATTCGGTGAAGCATGAACACTTACAGAAACATTTAAACCACTATATGGCTGAGAAGCATGAATGATTACAGAAACATTTACAAGATTATATGAGTGAGATGCGTGAATAATTTCAGAACCATTTACAGCGATAACAAGGGAGAAGCATGAATAATAACAGAAACATTTATAGCACTATATGAATGAGAATCATGAATAATTACAGAAACATATACAGCACTATATGAGTGCGAAGCATGAATTATTAGTGAAATGTTAACACCACCATATGAGTGAGAAGCATGAATTTTTACAGAAATATTTACACCGCTATATGAGTGAGAAGCATGAATAATTACAGAAACATTTACAATAATATATGAGTGAGAAGCATGAACAATTACGAAACATTTACACCATATATGAGTGAGAAGCATAAATAACTAAACAAACATATACAGCGATATATGAGTGATAAGCATGAATTATTACAGAAACAATTACAACACTAAATGACTCAGAAGCGTGAACAATTACAGAAACATTTACCACACTATATGAGTGAGAAGCATGAATAATTATATGAACATTTATCTCACTATATGAGTGAGAAGCATGAATAATTGCATAAACATTTACAGCACTATATGAGTGAGATCCATAATAATTACAGAAACACATACAGCGCTTTATGAGTGAGAAGCATGAATAATTATAGAAACATTTACAGTACTATATGTGTGAAAAACATGAGTAATTACAGGATCATTTGCAACACTCTACGAGTGAGAAGCATAAATAATTACAGAAACATTTAGAACACTATATGACTGAGAAGTATGAATAATTGCAGAAACATATACACCACTATATTCGGAGAAGCATGAACAATTACAGAAACATTTGCAAAACTATATGGCTAAGAAGCATGAATAATTACAGAAACATTTATAAGACTATATGAGTGAAAAGCATGAATAATTACAGAAATATTAACAACACTATATGAGTGAGAAGCATGAATAATTACAGAAAGATATACAGCTCTATATGAGTGAGAATCATGAATAATTACAGAAACATATACAACACTATATGAGGGCAAAGCATGAATAATTACAGAAATATTAACACCACTATATGAGTGAGAAGCATGAATAAATACAGAAACATTTACAATACTAAATGAGTGAGAATCATGAATAAATATTAGACATTTACACCATATATGATTGAGAAGCATGAACAATTACAGAAACATTTATAGCGATATATAAGAGAGAACCATGAATAATTACAGAAACGATTACAGCTCTGTATTAGAGAGAAGCATGACTAATTACATAAATATTTACACCACTATATGAGTGAGAAGGATGGATAATTATAGAAACATTTATAACACTACATGAGTGAGAGGCATAAATAATTACAGAAACATTTACAACACTATATGAGTGAGAAGAATGAAAAATTGCAAAAACGTTTACAACACTACATGAGTAAAAAGCATGAATAATTACAGAATCATTTACACAACTATATAAGTGAAAAGCATGAATAATTACAGAAACAGTTACTGCGATATAGAAGTGAGAAGCATGAATAATTACAGAAATAATTACACCGCTATATGAGTGAGAAGCATGAATAATTACAGAAACATTTACAATACTATATTAGTGAGAAGCATGAATAAGAACAAAACATTTAAACCATATATGAGTGAGAAGCATGAATAATTACAGAAACATTGACAACACTATATGGCTGACAAACATCAATCATTACAGAAACATTTACAAGACAATATGAGTGAGATGCATGAATAATTACAGAAACATTTACAACACTATATGGCTGAGAAGCATCAATAAATACAGAAACATGTACAAGACTATATGAGTGAGATTCATGAATAATTAAAGACACATTTAGAGCACTATATGAGTGAGAATCATGAATAATTACAGAAATATATACAGCACTATATGAGTGCGAAGCATGAATAATTACAGAAATGTTAACACCACTATATGAGTGAGAAGCATGAATAATTACAGAAATATTTCACAGCTATATGAGTGAGAAGCACGAATAATTACAGAAACATTTACAATACTATATGAGTGAGAAGCATTAAAAATTACAAAATATTTACACCATATATGAGTGAAAAGCATGAATAATTACAGAAACGTTTACTGCGATATATGAGTGAAAATCATTAATAATTACAGAAACACATACAACACTATATGATCGCGAAGCATGAATAATTACAGAAATATTAACACCACTATATGAGTGAGAAGCATGAATAATTACAGAAGCATTTACAGCGCTATATGAGTGAAAATCATGAATAATTACAGAAACATTTACAACATTATATGACTGAGAAGCATGAATAATTACAGAAATATTAACACCACTATATGAGTGAGAAGCATGAATAATTACAGAAGCATTTACAGCTCTATATGAGTGAGAAGCATGAATAATTACAGAAACATTTACAACATTATATGACTGAGAAGCATGAATAATTACAGAAATATTTACAACACTATATGACTGAGAAGCATTAATAATTACAGGAACATTTAAAACACTGTATGAGTGAGAAGCATGTTTTATTGCAGAAACATATACAACACTATATTTGGTGAAGCATGAATAATTACAGAAACATTTACAACACTATATGGCTGACAAGCATGAATAATTACAGAAACATTTACAAACTATATGAGTGAGATGCATGCATAATTACATAAACATTTACAGCGATAATAATAAGGGAAAAGCATAATTAATTACAGAAAGATTTAGAGCACTATATGAAATAGAATCATGAATAATTACAGAAACATATACAGCACTATATTCGGTGAAGCATGAACACTTACAGAAACATTTACACCACTATATGGCTGAGAAGCATGAATGATTACAGAAACATTTACAAGATTATATGAGTGAGATGCGTGAATAATTTCAGAAACATTTACAGCGATAATAAGGAAGAAGCATGAATAACAACAGAAACATTTAGAGCACTATATGAATGAGAATCATGAATAATTACAGAAACATATACAGCACTATATGAGTGCGAAGCATGAATTATTAGAGAAATGTTAACACCACCATATGAGTGAGAAGCATGAATAATTACAGAAATCTTTACACCGCTATATGAGTGAGAAGCATGAATAATTACATAAACATTTACACCATATATGAGTGAGAAGCATAAATAACTAAACAAACATATACATCGATATATGAGTGATAAGCATGAATTATTACAGAAACAATTACCACACTATATGAGTGAGAAGCATGAATAATTATAGGAACATTTATCTCACTATATGACTGAGAAGCATGAATAATTGCATAAACATTTACAGCACTATATGAGTGAGATTCATAATAATTACAGGAACACATACAGCGCTTTATGAGTGAGAAGCATGAATAATTATAGAAACATTTACAGTACTATATGTGTGAAAAACATGAGTAATTACAGGATCATTTGCAACACTCTACGAGTGAGAAGCATAAATAATTACAGAAACATTTATAAGACTATATGAGTGAGAAGCATGAATAATTACAGGAACACATACAGCGCTTTATGAGTGAGAAGCATGAATAATTATAGAAACATTTATCTCACTATATGACTGAGAAGTATGAATAATTGCATAAACATTTACAGCACTATATGAGTGAGATTCATAATAATTACAGGAACACATACAGCGCTTTATGAGTGAGAAGCATGAATAATTATAGGAACATTTATCTCACTATATGACTGAGAAGCATGAATAATTGCATAAACATTTACAGCACTATATGAGTGAGATTCATAATAATTACAGGAACACATACAGCGCTTTATGAGTGAGAAGCATGAATAATTATAGAAACATTTACAGTACTATATGTGTGAAAAACATGAGTAATTACAGGATCATTTGCAACACTCTACGAGTGAGAAGCATAAATAATTACAGAAACATTTATAAGACTATATGAGTGAGAAGCATGAATAATTACAGAAATATTAACAACACTATATGAGTGAGAAGCATGAATAATTATAGGAACATTTATCTAACTATATGAGTGAGATTCATGAATAATTGCATAAACATTTACAGCACTATATAAGTGAGATCCATAATAATTAAAGAAATATTAACAATACTATATGAGTGAGAAGCATGAATAATTACAGAAACATTTACAGTACTATATGAGTGAAAAACATGAGTAATTACAGGATCATTTACAACACTCTACGAGTGAGAAGCATGAATAATTACAGAAACATTTAGAACACTATATGACTGAGAAGCATGAATAATTGAGGAAACATTTACACCACTATATTCGGAGCAGCATGAACAATTACAGAAACATTTACAAACTATATGGCTGAGAAGCATGAATAATTACAGAAACATTTATAAGACTATATGAGTGAGAAGCATGAATAATTACAGAAATATTAACAACACTATATGAGTGAGAAGCATTAATAATTACAGAAACATTTATGGCGATATATAAGGGAGAACCATGAATAATTACAGAAACATTTAGAGCACTATTTGAGTGAGAATCATGCATAATTACATAAACAGTTACAGCTCTCTATGCGAGAGAAGCATGACTAATTACATAAACATTTACCCCACTATTTGAGTGAGAAGGATGGATAATTATAAAAACATGTATAACACTACCTGAGTGAGAGGCAAGAAAAAATACAGAAACAGTTACAACACTATACGAGTGACAAGAATGGAAAATTGCAAAATCGTTTACAACGCCACATGAGTGAGAAGCATGAATAATTATAGAAACATTTACACACTACATAAGCGTGAAGCATGAATCATTACAGAAACATTAACAACACCATATCTGTTAAAAGCATGAATAATTACAGAAACTTGTATAGCAGTATATGAGTGAGGAGCATGAATAATTACAGAAACAATTACAGCGTTATATGAGTGAGAAGTATGAATAATTACAGAAACATTTACTGCACTAAATTTGTGAGAATCAAGAGGAAATACATAAACATTTACAACACTGTATGCGTGAATAGGATGAATAAATAGAGAAACATTTACAACGCTATATGAGTGAGACGCAAGCAAAAAACAAAAACATTTATTGCATTATATGCACGAGAAGCATAAATAATTACAGAAACATTGAATGCATTATATGAGTCATAAGTATGAATAATTACAGAAACATTTACAACACTATATGAGTGAGAAGCATGAATAATTCAGAAATGTTTACAACTCTATATGAGTGGTAAGCATGAATAATTACAGAATCATTTACACAACTATATGAGTGAGAAACATGAATAATTACAGAAACATATACATCACTACATGCGTGAAAAGCATGAATAATATCAGAAACATTTACAACACTATATGAGTGAGAAGCATGAATAATTGCCAAAACCTTTACAACACTACATGAGTGATAAGCATGAATAATTATAGAAACATTTACAACACTATATGAGTGAGAAGCATGAATAATTACAGAAACATTTAAAGCACTATATAAGTGGGAAGCTTGAATAATTACTGAAACATTTACAACACCATATGAGTGAGAAGCATGAATGATTACAGAAACATGAACACCACTATATGTTTGAGAAGCACGAATAATTACACAAACATTTACAACACTATATTTAATTACAGAAACATTTACAGCGATATATGAGTGAGAAGTATGAATGATTACCTATACAGTTACAGCACTATATCAGTGAAACGCACGAAAAATACAGGAACATTTACAACACTATATGAGTGAGAAGCATGAAAAAAACAGAAACATTTGCAACACTATATGAGTGAGAAACATGAATAACTACAGAAACATTTACAACACTCTATGAGTGTAAAAAAGAATAAATACAGAAATATTTACCGCACTATATGAGTGAAAATCATGAATAATTACAGAAACATTAACAGCGATATATGAGTGAGAAGCATGAATGATTACAGAAACATTTACAGCACTATATGAGTGAGAAGCATTAATAATTAGAGAAACATTTGCAACACTATATGAGTGAAAAGCATGAATAATATCAGAAACATTTACAACACTATATGAGTGAGAAGCATGAATAATTGCCAAAACCTTTACAACACTACATGAGTGATAAGCATGAATAATTATAGAAACATTTACAAGACTACATAAGTGAGAAGCATGAATAATTACAGAAACATTTAAAGCACTATATAGGTGGGAAGCTTGAATAATTACTGAAACATTTACAACACCATATGAGTGAGAAGCATGAATGATTACAGAAACATGAACACCACTATATGTTTGAGAAGCACGAATAATTACACAAACATTTACAACACTATATTTAATTACAGAAACATTTACAGCGATATATGAGTGAGAAGTATGAATGATTACCTATACAGTTACAGCACTATATCAGTGAAACGCACGAAAAATACAGGAACATTTACAGCACTATATGAGTGAGAAGCATGAAAAAAACAGAAACATTTGCAACACTATATGAGTGAGAAACATGAATAACTACAGAAACATTTACAACACTCTATGAGTGTAAAAAAGAATAAATACAGAAATATTTACAGCACTATATGAGTGAAAATCATGAATAATTACAGAAACATTAACAGCGATATATGAGTGAGAAGCATGAATGATTACAGAAACATTTACAGCACTATATGAGTGAGAAGCATGAATAATTAGAGAAACATTTGCAACACTATATGAGTGAAAAGCATGTCAGAATAATTAAAGAAACATTTACAACACTATATGAGTGAGAAGCATGACTAATTATAGAAACATTTACAGCACTATGTGAGTGAGAAGCAGGAATAATTACAGAAACATTTACATCACTATATGAGTGAGAAGCATGAATAATTACAGAAACATTTACAACATTCTATGAGTGTAAAAATGAATAATTACAGTAACATTTACCACGTTATTTGGAGGAAAATCATGAATAATTACAGAAACATTTACATCAGTATATATGTGAGAAGCACGAATAATTACAGAAACATTTACAACATTCTATGAGTGTAAAAATGAATAATTACAGTAACATTTACCACACTATTTGGAGGAAAATCATGAATAATTACAGAAACATTTACAGCGATATATGAGTGAGAAGCATGAATGATTACAAGAACATTTACAGCACTATATGAGTGCGGAGCATGAATAATTGTAGAAACATTTACAACACTCTATGAGTGTAAAAATGAATAATTACAGTAACATTTACCAAACTATTTGGAGGAAAATCATGAAAAATTACATAATACTTTACATCATTATATGAGTGAGATGCATGAATAATTACAGAAACAATTACAACAGTCTATGAGTGTAAAAATGAATAATTACAGTAACATTTACCACACTATTTGGAGGAAAATCATGAATAATTACAGAAACATTTACAGCGATATATGAGAGGGAAGCATGAATGATTACAGAAACATTTACAGCACTATATGAGTGCGGATCATGAATAATTACAGAACCATTTACATCACTATATGAGTGAGAAGCATGAATAATTACAGAACCATTTTCATCACTATATGAGTGAAAAGCATGTCAGAATAATTAAAGAAACATTTACAACACTATATGAGTGAAAAGCATGTCAGAATAATTAAAGAAACATTTACAACACTATATGAGTGAGAAGCATGACTAATTATAGAAACATTTACAGCACTATGTGAGTGAGAAGCAGGAATAATTACAGAAACATTTACATCACTATATGAGTGAGAAGCATGAATAATTACAGAAACATTTACAACATTCTATGAGTGTAAAAATGAGTAATTACAGTAACATTTACCACGTTATTTGGAGGAAAATCATGAATAATTACAGAAACATTTACATCAGTATATATGTGAGAAGCACGAATAATTACAGAAACATTTACAACATTCTATGAGTGTAAAAATGAATAATTACAGTAACATTTACCACACTATTTGGAGGAAAATCATGAATAATTACAGAAACATTTACAGCGATATATGAGTGAGAAGCATGAATGATTACAGAAACATTTACAGCACTATATGAGTGCGGAGCATGAATAATTGCAGAAACATTTACAACACTCTATGAGTGTAAAAATGAATAATTACAGTAACATTTACCAAACTATTTGGAGGAAAATCATGAAACATTACAGAAACATTTACATCATTATATGAGTGAGATGCATGAATAATTACAGAAAAAATTACAACAGTCTATGAGTGTAAAAATGAATAATTACAGTAACATTTACCACACTATTTGGAGGAAAATCATGAATAATTACAGAAACATTTACAGCGATATATGAGAGGGAAGCATGAATGATTACAGAAACATTTACAGCACTATATGAGTGCGGAGCATGAATAATTACAGAACCATTTACATCACTATATGAGTGAGAAGCATGAATAATTACAGAAACATTTACAACACTCTATGAGTGTAAAAATAAATAATTACTGTAACATTTACCACGTTATTTGGAGGAAAATCATGAATAATTACAGAAACATTTACATCACTATATGAGTGAAAAGCATGAATAATTAGAGAAACATTTACAACACTCTATGAGTGTAAAAATAAAAATTACAGTAACATTTACCACGTTATTTGGAGGAAAATCATGAATAATTACAGAAACATTTACATCAATATATGAGTGAGAAGCATGAATAATTACAGTAACATTTATCACACTGTTTGGAGGAAAATCATGAATAATTACTGAAACATTTACAGCAATATATGAGTGAGAAACATGAATGATTACAGAAACATTTACAACACTATATGAGTGAAAAGCATGAATAATTACAGAAACATTTACAACACTATATGAGTGAGAAGCATTACTAATTATAGAAACATTTACAGCACTATATGAGTGAGAAGCATGAATAATTACAGAAACATTTACAACACTATTTTAGTGAGAATCATGAATAATTACATAAACATTTACAGCACTATATGAGTGTGAAGCATGAATAATTACAGTAACATTTACAACACTATATGTGTCAGAAACATGAATAATTACAGAAACATTTAGAGCGCGAAATCAGTGAGAAGCATGAATAATTACTGAAATATTTATAACACCATATGAGTGAGAAGCATGAATGATTACAGAAACATGTACACCACTATATGTGTGAGAAGCACGAATAATTACACAAACATTTACAACACTATATGAGTGTCAAGTATGAATAATTACAGAAACATGTAAAGCACAATATGAGTGAGAAGCATGAATAATTACAGAAATATTTAGAGCACGAAATCAGTGAGAAGCATGAATAATTACTGAAATATTTATAACACCATATGAGTCAGAAGCATGAATAATTACATAAACATTTACAGCACTATATGTCTCAGAAGCATGAATAATTACAGAAACATTTAGAGCACGAAATCAGTGAGAAGCATGAATAATTACTGAAATATTTATAACACCATATGAGTCAGAAGCATGAATAATTACATAAACATTTACAGCACTATATGAGTGAGAAGCATGAATAATTACATAAACATTTACAGCACTATATGAGTGAGAAACAAGAATAAATACAGAAACATTTACAGCACTATATGAGTGAGAAGCATGAATAATTACAGAAACATTTACAACACTATATGTTTCAGAAGCATGAATAATTACAGAAACATTTAGAGCACGAAATCAGTGAGAAGCATGAATAATTACTGAAATATTTATAACACCATATGAGTGAGAAGCATGAATAATTACAGAATCATTTACAACACTATATGTGTTAGAAGCATGAATAATTACAGAAACATTTAGAGCACGAAATCAGTGAGAAGCATGAATAATTACTGAAATATTTATAACACTATATGTGTCAGAAGCATGAATAATTACAGAAACATTTAGAGCTCGAAATCAGTGAGAAGCAATAATAATTACAGAAACATTTACAACACTATATGTGTGAGAAGCATGAATAATTACAGAAAGATTTATATCACTATATGAGTGAGAAGCAAGAATAATTACATAAACATTTACAGCACTATATGAGTGAGAAGCATGAATAATTACTGAAATATTTATAACACCATATGAGTGAGAAGCATGAATGATTACAGAAAAATGTACACCACTATATGTGTGAGAAGCACGAATAATTACACAAACATTTACAACACTATATGAGTGAAAAGCAAGAATAATTACTGAAACATTTACAACACTATATGTGTGAGAAGCATGAATAATTACAGAAAGATTTATATCACTATTCGAGTGAGAAACAAGAATAAATACAGAAACATTTACAACACTATGTGTGTGAGAAACATGAATAATTACAGAAAGATTTATATCACTATTCGAGTGAGAAACAAGAATAAATATAGAAACATTTACAACACTATGTGTGTGAGAAGCATGAATAATTACAGAAAGATTTATATCACTATATGAGTGAGAAACAAGAATAAATACAGAAACATTTACAGCACTCTATGAGTGAGAAGCAAGAATAATTACAGAAACATTTACAACACTATTAATACGTTGCATTTTCGTTTAACTGTTTCCATAATGTCGTTACAAATCTGTAACAATTGTCTTTTAACATAAAAGAATGTTGTTAAGATCATTACAAGGCCGTCTTCCTCCCTAACAAAATTATATTAAGATGTGTTTTTTTCACAAATCATTAAAAAAAAATTGTTAAGACGAGTGTGTTCAAATCTTTACTAGGCGGTCTTCCAACTGAACACAAATCTATTTAGATGATTTTTCCTACAAATCGTTAAGAAAAATTGTTTATTAAACGAATGTATTCAGATATCATTACTATGCGGTCTTCCACCTTAACTAAATTCTGTTAAGATGATATATAATTTTTTTAACAAATCGTTAATAATTGTCTTTCATCATAACAGAATTTTTTTGAGATTATTACTACTAGTAGACAGTCTTCCACCTGAACAAAATTCTGTTAAGATATTTGTTTTTTTCACAAATGCTTAAAATAATATCATCTTAATAGAATTGTGTTAAGATCATTACTATGCCGTCTTCCACCTGAACAAAATTATGTTGAGATGGGTTGTTTTTTCACAAATCGTTAACAAAATCTTGTTAAGACGAATGAATGAATGAATGGTGTTTTACGGCACGTCGACACATAAATAGGTCATATTGTGCGCAAAAACTGACGAAAGATGAAGAAATGAAGGATTAATTAAAAATTAATGTAAATATATCAAGATAAAACTATTAAAAAATAAGGGATGATATGGTAGTAATACAAAGTATATATGTAAATCAACAAATGCCCGAAAACGGGTATATAAAAAAGTAATTATATACAAGAACATATTATAATGATTTATATAGTCACGAGTGTGTTCAAATCTTTACTAGGCGGTCTTCCAACTGAACACATTTCTGTTAAGATGATTTTTTCTACAAATCGTTAACAATTTTTTTAAGCCAAATGTGTTCAAATATATTTACTAGGCGGTCCTCCACCTGAACAAAATTCTGTTAAGATGATTTTTTTTTAAATTGTTAACATAATTTTGTTAAGATTTTTTTTAAATCATCAACGAAATTCTGTTAAGACGAATGTGTCAAATATCTTTACTAGGCGGCCTGCCACCTTAACAAAATTCTGTTAAGATTATGTATTTTTAAAATCGTTAACAGAATTTTGTTAAGATTTTTTTTAAATCGTTAACAAAGTTCTGTTAATATAATGTCGTTTTTTTTACTAATCGTTAATAATTGTCTTTCAACATAACATTTCAGATCATTACTAGGCCGTCTTCCACCTCAACAACATTCTGTTAAGATGTTGTTTTAGAATTGTCTGAAGACGAATGTGTTCAATTATCATTACTAGATATTAAAAAAACCTAAACAAAAGCCGAGCTCGCTACAGTCTGAGCTAACCGGGCCAGATGTATAACGCAACAGATGCAACGCAAAAAAACTAATGCGCTAATCAATGTCATGTGATCAGCAGAAAATGTAAATAATGTGGGTCCAACATTATTTACAAATAATAAATAAAAACAAATTCGAACTCACAAATGTATTACTACAGGCTTATATGGTAATGTTTCCATGTATACATTTCACTGAATAAAAATCCGACAGTTATATGGCTATGCTCAATACATGTTTACTTACGGACAGTGTCCCTTTAAGATGATATATAAATATATTAATTTTTTTAAATCAACAAAATTCTGTTAAGAGGATATATTTTTTTACAAATCGTTAATAATTGTCGTTCAACATAACAGTTTGTTGTTAAGATCTTTATTAAGAGGGCTCCACCTCAACAAAATTCGGTTGAGATGATTCTTTTTTCCTTTTCTTTTTTACAAATTTGTAACAGATTTTCGTTAAGTATGAGGCGCCGTAATGCTTTTTAGTACAATTATGTTATATTACATATTTGAATGAGTGATATCGTTAATTCTAATAGGTGATATCACTGATTCAATACGAAAGGGTGATATCACCTATTGAATGGGTGATATCACTGATTCGCTATGAATAAGTGATATCACTGATTCGAATGAGAGATATCAATGATTCGAATAGATGATATCACACATTCAATAGGTAATATCACGCATTTAGAATGAATCGATGATATCACCTATCTGAAGGCGTGATATCACATATTTAGATCAGTGATATCACCGATTCGAATAGGTGATATCACCAAATGGTATTAAAAAGTAAAACGGCGCCCCATAATAGGCGTCGTATTGTTTTTTAATACAATTCAGTGATATCACCTATTTGAATGAGTAATATCACTCATTCGAATGGGTGATATCACTGATTCATTCGAATGGGTGATATCACTGATTCAAATTTAAATGAGTGATATCACCTATTCGAATCAGTGATATCACATATTTGAATCAGTGATATTACTCATTGGAATAGGTGATATCACTGATTCAAAATTAAATGAGTGATATCACCTATTTGAATCAGTGATATTACTCATTGGAATAGATGATATCACTGATTCAAAAGGAAATTGTGATATCACCTATTGACGATAGCGGTACAAAAATATATATGAATATTTCACCTATTTGAATGAGTGATATTAAACATTTTAATAGGTGATATCACTGATTCAAAACAAAAGAGAGATATCACCTTTTGAATGGGTGATATAAGTGATATCTCTGATTCGAATAGATGATATCGACAAATGGTATTACAAAGTAATAAGGCGCCCCATAGTTAAAACGAATGTGTACAAATATTTACTAGGCGGTTTTCCAAAACTTAACATAATTCTATTCAGATAATTTTTTTCGCAAATTAATTAATAATTGCCTTTCACCGTAACAGAACTGAGCGGCATTTACATATTGTTGGCTCGATTGTGTATGTAACGAATGTTGACGGGAAAAGTTACATGCACATAACAATTTTTATTTCATTCTTTTAAACAAACCTTTAATTGATGGAGAAAACGTATTTGTACTGAAAGCAACTCTGATTTTTTAGTAAAATGTTCTATCCTTTCAATTACAATCAAGAGGTAAAACTAACTTGAAATAAATGCACTTAAAAATGACTCGTAAACATTTTCCCGGTTTTTGTTACTAAAACCACCATCAGATGACATATACACACAATATTATATGTGTTACATTAGATGACATATACACAATATTATATGTGTTACATCAGATGACATATACACACAATATTATACGTGTTACATCAGATGACATATACACAATATTATATGTGTTACATCAGATGACATATACACACAATATTATATGTGTTACATCAGATGACATATACACAATATTATATGTGTTACATCAGATGACATATACACACAATAGTATATGTGTTACATCATATGACATATACACAATAGTATACGTGTTACATCATATGACATATACACACAATATTATACGTGTAACATCAGATGACATATACACACAATATTATAAGTATTACATCAGATGACATATACACACAATATTATACGTCTTACATCAGATGACATATACACACAATATTATATGTATTATATCAGATGACATATACACACAATATTATATGTGTTACATCAGATGACATATACACACAATAGTATACGTATTACATCAGATGACATATACACACAATATTATATGTATTACATCAGATGACATATACACACAATATTATATGTGTTACATCAGATGACATATACACACAATATTATATGTGTTACATCAGATGACATATACACACAATATCATATGTGTTAAATCAGATGACATATACACATTAATAGTATATGTGTTACATCAGATGACATATACACACAATATTATATGTGTTACATCAGATGACATATACACACAATATTAGACGTTTTACATCAGATGACATATACACACAATATTATACGTGTTACATCAGATGACATATACACACAATAGTATGTGTGTTACATCATATGACATATACACACAATACTATACGTGTTACATCAGATGACATATACACACAATATTATATGTGTTACATCAGATGACATATACACACAATATTATACGTGTTACATCAGATGACATATACACACAATATCATATGTGTTAAATCAGATGACATATACACATAAATAGTATATGTGTTACATCAGATGAGATATATACACAATATTATATGTGTTACTCCATTTCATAGTTTTAGTCATTGTTTCAATTGATACAGAATGTACAATAGATCTTCATGAAACTAAACCCGAAATATTGTCCCAACTAACAATCTGTTTCTTTACTTTTATGTTTGTTCTGGAATTGACACGAAGAAATTAGCAAAATCTCATTACTGAATACTAACCACCTTATATATATATGTTATGCGCAAAATGAGAATATGGACAATTCCGGAATGGCTCTGCGCAAAGTAAGATTTTTTAAAATGCGCGGCATTATCGGAATTCTCAAAATGCGCGGTTCAATTCCGGAATCGTCCGTGCGCAGAGTAGGTATTTGGACAGAGTAGGAATATTTTGGTTCTTGTTGTTAATTGTAATACTGACGGCAAAGGCCTTCATTAATAATGCTGGAAGAACTTGTGGCTCAAACATTTTGCTTGTATATACAACACAAGCAATAAAGTATGTTTAAATTGCAAGTATACGCGGGATGCAACGTGTGTTTATCTCCTTATTGTCTATAAAATGTACATTAATATCCACTATTTATGATGTAGCATTCAAATTTCATTACTAGCAATACCATAAACTGGTCATTTGTTTTCAAACGGTCTGTGTAAATTATTGTTTTTAGTACATTTGGCAGGTGACAAATGTTTTGGACAATAAGACAATTTGACATTTAATATATTTGTATACCTTATCAGTATAATACTTTAATACATATGATTAAAACATGCAAATGCAACTAGTAGTAGTAGTTGTAGCTTGAACACCTGATGCATTTATTGAGCAATTGGCATGTTCGTTATTTGACCGATGTTCAATATGTGACTTCTTTTTGTATATGCAAGTATATACGAAGGCATGTGACACCATAACCAGGGTCCCGTGTTTGTATAAAGAGATCATAAGAAAATCTTTAAAATATATTATATATGGAATGCCCAATTTGACCCGTATTGTCTGTGTCGCGTTTTATTTTTAAATTTTAGCCGGATTGCGTAGAAAATACAGTAATTTGGTTTGGAGATTTCCGTCTATCTGTCTGTCCGTCCGTCCGTATGTCCGTCTACGCGTTTAGACGTTTTGGTAAATGTGTTCGGTTAAAGTTTTTGTTTTTGAGGAAGTTGCCCAAAAGCTTTGAAACTTGGCAAACATGTTCTGTTAAAATGGTAAATTCGCAATCCGGCACTTATATTGTCTTAGCCATAATGTATCTCCTTATTTCAGTAATATAAATCCGTGCTTTATTGTTTGAGGGCTTCAACTTATTTTCTCAATAATTAATTTCATGTTAATTACTTACCAAACAAACTGTGATATTTGTTGTTATTTTATCTAGTTATAACAGAGGATGAAACAATTAAGCATATGTTATTAGAAATAAATAGGTTTCAACTATATTCCTTTTCAAATCCCAACACACATTCGTACTTTGCGCAAAACATTCTCAAATTGCGCAGACACGTGGTGCATATTTTATGATTAACCCTTTGCGCAATTCCGGAATAGTCCTGCACAATTCCGGAATAGTCGGGCATTTTAAGAATTCTTACTTTCCGCAGAGCTATTCCTGTGTATTTAGCCTTCATCATTTATTTATGCACAGCATCAGTCATGTCAGTTGCCGCATTTGTTTGTTGAATAGATCCAGTGGACTTATAGATGAAGTGATGATATTATTACTGTTACATTTGTTGCATTTGTTAACCTTGGAGTTTTAATTCATACATTATCATTATTTTTAAGGATTCGCATTATTATTTCCCGCGCGGGTGCGTGTGGGATGGCGGCCTAGTGAAGGAGAACCTGGGGAATTTTCGTGCAC
Organism: Cyrtodaria siliqua; assembly: GCA_037043455.1. Taxonomy (NCBI): domain Eukaryota; kingdom Metazoa; phylum Mollusca; class Bivalvia; order Adapedonta; family Hiatellidae; genus Cyrtodaria; species Cyrtodaria siliqua. The sequence goes on from JAWPHD010007675.1 coordinate 99,253, forward strand.
GGACGGGCAACTGTTTAGAACAACCGCCGTTCCGCAAGCAAACTGCATAGCTCGCCTCACATAAAGATTCCTACGCCCTTGATATATTAAGCAAATATTTCAAAATGATTTACAATATAAAATATAACACAATAATATACAAAGAAATATGATTTAAACGTATTGGAACGAAAGACAAGTTCATTTAAACACATGTCGGAACATCTTGTATTTTTCTAGTTACGGTATGTACATTTTGATAATGCCCCTCTTTTTTATATTGTAATAAGTTACAGCCGGAGCATATGCCAACATTCATCCAACACATCCCCTGACGGAAGTGGAAACTGAATACCACAGTCATGTGTTCGATCGGCGATACGACTGGTGATCTTGCCGGCAGATGTAGAGTTCCACGTGGTCGGATACTACGTGGTGGCGCATGCTACATGTATCTGGACCCAGATTTAAGAAACAACTTACGACAATTTTGATCATAAGTTAATATCTTAAATTCTTTACTTTGATTTGTTTTCGTATACAATTGATATTTCTGGACATAATGCACACATAATTGTCTATATTGAATGCTTATGTGCAAAGATGTAAACAGTTTTACAATGTGAGACTTATCGTACGATGTTGAATAAAACGGGGCCCAGCTGGTATATATGGTAGCCATTTCTCATGCCAACTTGGCTGAACATTTCACTAGACCATACCCCATCTATTTTGGATCTTTTTTTTTTATAAATATGGCAGACCAATAGTCGTTATATTAAACGCGTTTATGTCTTAACATGTAAACGACTGTCACTATTACAAAATGGCCGCATCCATTTCAACACAAGGATACTTTAGAAGTCAAACTTTGTGAAGTTGTATTAGACTGCATGGCATTTTAGTCCAGGCATAATCTTTAATCTATCACAGCTGCATCTGTTTTCATTATGATTTTTCATTGACTTCTAATTTTGTAAGACATTGCGATGCCTTTAAAGGGACGCACGGCAATCAACACACGGCGTCCTGTTAGATTTTCTCGTAACGTGCATTCGTTCAATCATTAATATTAATTGTTAGAATAGTTCAGAGCAAGTTGTTTTATATATTATTGACCTTTGATAATATTGCACCAATAATAAATTTAAAAATGTGTAGAATAATTAAGGAAATATAATTCTTAATTTTTTATTTAATTATATGCAAGCAGTTTTAAAGTCAAAATGATACAGGATTAATATATGCTGTATTAATTGTAATGCCTGATATAAAACTCAATATTGCCATGAGTCCCTTTAATTTCTGACTTTTTCAAGACAAATTGTCAAGCTGGTATCCTTTTTAATACCATTTTAAGTATATGATTACATAATGTATTGCTTTTTATCATTGAAACATGGTTTGTGTGCGATACTGCTATGTTAAATGAAATCGGTTCGATCTTCATAACAAACAAAACTATTTGAATGGGTAACGCATTGTTTTCCGTAAATTTACCCGTATGGGAACCTAAAGTGATTAAATAATGTCAGCACAACTCGGGCAAGAAATTAATGTAACGGGTAGGGTTGTACGGTGAATAATTTATTGCTAACCCTGTGTCCTCAATATCTCAGAGTTTAGCATCCCAGCACGGTAATCTAGAGGCCCCGGGTTCTTGTCCCGGTTGAGGCACGTTAGTTCCAACAATTTTTACATTTTGGGGCTCATTAAAATATCTGGGACGAATTTAAATCTGGTAGAAGTTAATGTAACCTCATCAGCTGGCATTGGTTCCTGCATATTCCCAGGATGCTACATGTGCTGAAACATCGTGTGCTTCAACCGGGGATCTTACACCTGGCATCTAGCATACAATGCTAGCGATTAGAGATACCGAGTATTCACATATACCTGTACCCGATTACATTGGTGTTTTCTGGGTAACTTTTACTCACTTATAAAGTTTCAGTGTCAGGAAAATCAATGGTAGTGTAATGCTTTACATACGTATGTTCGATTACAACTGAAATATAGGATGAGAATATCCAGACAATATTACATATTTTATAGCAAAGTAATACACCTGGATTTACTTATTACTGAGTAATAATCAATGTATATGATTTCATACTTGAATACTCGTTTAGATGGACTAATACTTTTCAAATGCCCCTCATATCAAACGTTGACACTTTGTTATGGTAAATTATATTTTTTAGATCAGCAAACGGTATTTAAGAAATGGTAGCAGTGGATTTTAGTGTTTTCCGATTGCATTTCAATTTTTAATTCTGAATTTATTATTTTATGCCCATTTTGGGATTGTCATTCAGCAGTTAAAATCAACATTCAAGTTGTATAAACCACTTCTTCTTCTTCTTTTTGTTTTACATATAGTTTTGCTTGACAAAAAAAAGCCTCCGGGTTGCCTTTCTACAAGTAAACTTATTTCTGGAATACCAGATATGGGTATCCGCGTTTTACATGGGGGTGGAAAGTCTTATCTTTATGGGCAAATATAAACGTTTATCTTTATGGGTAATGATAAAAGTTACGCGCATCCTGTAACACGGACTACTTTCGCACTACTTTTGTGTATTCATACAAACAAGCCCGCTGCCGATGCATCGATTATATTTCCAATACAATTACACATGAACTTAGCCGTTGAATTTATGTTGCTGTTTGTTTATTTTGTGTTTAATCTTTAAAAAAAACACTAATAAATCGACAAGAATGCACAGATGTAATTAATAGTTATTAGTATTGCCTTTTTCCCTCTTTATTGTGGTCATCATTTCAGGGGAGGTAATCAAAACATCTCGTCATATTTGATTACATTGAAGTTATTTCCCATAGTTCGTCTGCTTGTCAATTTACAAAACACATACTGTATCTTATCAATATGAAACTATTACTTCGCCTCAAATCAACCATATCTCGACTTGTTATTTAGCGCTTGATGAGTTTGTGTGCGCGCTCTTGTTATTACGTAATGCCTATTTAGTGTTAAAAATGCTACAAAGTACCAATAAATAGCAGTGGTCTAAAGTACAAATGCAAGGCTGTGGTTCAAATCCCGTTCCGGGCAACTATTTTTTTTATCACATATATTCTGGAGCCGTATATTTATCGATGTTACCTGTACGGAGGCTAAATAAAAATGTGAAATTGTACGTATCGATTTTTCCGTATAGACCGACTTTTGGGGTGTTCGTCGATTTCAAACGACTTCACACGTGACTCATTCATATTCATATTCATGAGTTATTACCAGTTAAAATAAGGACTGTACAGCTTTAAAGTAAGAGACATTGTTCAAGTAGGTTTTTGCCGGGAAAAGGGGAAGATTATTGATATTGACAGGCCCCTAGGGACATACCAAATGTATAAGGTAAGGTACACGTTATGACTTCTGGGGTCATTAAAACGGCGGACTTGCATGAATTGATTAAAGGGATGCGTGATGAAATTTTCCAGGATCTGTTTGATGCGTATGACGTGGGAACTAATGTAATCACTGACAACAATGTCGACACCACAATTAATACAGGTTTGTACCATAAGCTTTACCAGTATCCACCCTTTTTTAGCTTTATATACGTGTATGTCTATTAGACGGTAGATAATGAGCAGTTCCTTTAAAATTATTGCACCTATCACAAATTGTCTAATTCCCATCTTATCGGTTTGGGTATGGCTTACTTTTTGAAAACTGCAAATGGAAGGTTTTCAAGCAATCAATGCTTCCCGTGAAACTACGGATGGGGTCGTAAACTGTACGGCCCGGCGTATCAGAGTCAATCATCCAAAGAACGATTGGAATCGTTTGTTTGTATGGTGTTTTACGTCATTTGCAACATATGCAAGGTTTTATATGACGGTAATTTTTTTTAAGGTGGAGGCAGACCACCCATTTTTCCTGGGTATAACCAGTACTGTATACCTCCCGCCACCTGTAAGAAAACGCTCGCCACATATCCCCCATCATCCCGAATACAAGCCCATTAAGTGTAAATACAGGCGACACGTAAAAGCGGTCGTCACGTATTCCCCATCATCCCGAATCAGGCTCATTAAGTATAAATACCGACGACCCGTAAAAGTGGTCGACACGTAGCCATTATCCCTTACACATGTCCATCAAGTATAAATACGGGTGACTCATAAAAGCAGTCGCCACATATCCCTCATCATCTCCAATGCAAGCCCATTAAGTAAATGCATGCGACCCGTAAAAGCTGTTGTCACGTATCCTTCGTCATATATTACACTTTCTCTATAAAGTATAAATACGGGCGACCCGTAAAAGCGGTCGTCACGTATCCCTCATCTTCCCAAATACATGTCCATTAAGTATAAATATGGGCGACTCTGTAAAAGCGGTTTTCATGTATCCTGTCGCAGTGTTCCTTTCTTTATTTTGGGAACATAACCCATACCGTCACAGTTGGGAATTTTAACGCTATTTTTTTATAAAATTCTGAAAAAATATTTATTTCACAATTGGGAATTTTAACGCTAATTTCTTTAATACAGTTTAGTGTAATCTAAGACCAACAGAAGCATATTGTACTCAATGTCAATGTACCAAAAAATAATCGCGAGCGTAAGCTCGCCTTACGGTTAACGCGTTGTTGATTTTCAGAAATTGCCATACTAAGGCAATAAAAATCTTCGTCAACCAGCTAGAGTTACCTGCCCGTAAAGTTGCATTGTGCTAAAAATACGATTCACCGCGCAGGTGAATCGTATTTCTAGCACGTCGTTATAACCTCATATGAACGCCGAGCGGAGGAATCATTCGAAGGAAAATAAAGCTAATTACATCGAGATTACATCGAGCGAAGCGACGTTATACAACTAATTTCACCGAGCGAAGCGAGGTCTTGTGCATTGAATATAGCATACATGTAAATTAAGATTAAGTTTTCGATTCTCCTCTCTTCTATTCTATTCAGTGCATTCAATTCAACATATTTATTTTATTTATTTTTTACAATCTAATTTGTTCAGAAACAACCAAATCCACGATTTAAGGCTTGATTACGTTTAAATAAAAGTAAATGCGTCAATATTTATTATTTAAAAAAAATAAAGGTAGAATATAATAGCCTGGTTCTTAGGCTTCAAATAGAATAGAATAGAATAGCTTTTATTTTCCAATCAAGGACCATCTCACAGTACTACGTACTACCTTTGTGAACTATAACCAGTCTTTGATTGCAGTAAAAGTATAAGTTAAAATGATTCATTTAGAATCACCAACAAATGTAAAAACAATCCAAAATATGAATCATATTTGATGTAGAAGCACTCGAGCAGATGTTTTGATTTTGCATTGAGTTTAGAAAACTCCACTGATGTACACTGTAAGGCATAACAGTATGAGTATTGCACACATTATTTAATCGCTCTAGTCTATTAACTTAAAACGACGCTTGCCACTGTTCAGCAACAACAAAATCAACGATTTAATGCGATTTGATTATGTTTAGATAAAAGTGACTTCGTCAATATGTAAGTTAGTTTTACTAGTTCTATTTTTTATATTATATCTACATGCGGTGATTTTCACTTGAAAGCAGTCCAATTTCATTTAAAATACAACCTGACAAAAGGACTAAGAAAGCTGGCTAAGAGCTGACCATCCTACCTAATAGTAATAAATGTCTGAGTTTGTGTGAACTGTTACATTGCTTTTTGTTCAAATTGTATTTAACAACCTACTGCGCCATTTAAGTCTCATTTACACTTATTAATAATAAAATTCACCTTAAACAATAGTAATATGAAATAATAATATGAAATAATAATTATTCGCCTACCTTTTTTATGATATCCTTAAATTGTTTTTGCGAAACCAAAGGCGGTAAGTGAAATATCCTTTCTTTTGCTTAAAAGCACAAACATAAACCTTTTTTGTTCTTTGTAGACAAAGTCAAGCACGTACTGTACTGTAGACGTAATAGTACGTCACCATTATGACAATTTTCAATGCTGATTACGTCAGTCGACGTAATTTTAATTTCAAGAGGGGCTGTAGAGAGTGGTGACTTGGGAACAAGGTATTAAACGAACTGATTATTTCAAATGACACATCAGCAATGATTTGTTTGTTTGTTTGTATGGTGTTTTACGTCATTTTCAACACATGTTAGGTTATATATGACCGTGGATTTTTGGGTGGTGGAGGCAGACCACCCACTTGTCCTGGGTAGAACCAGTACAATACACCTCCCGCCATCATTATGGATCGACACATCCTCACAAGTCGAGCTCCCAGTGGGATTCGAACCTGCAGCGTTGAGAGGCGAGGTTTACATTGCAACGTTCAGTATCACATGAAACAATTCATTCCTATTCCTTCCTACCTGATCATTGCTGCTAACTGAAGGCATAATAGGAATAGATTGGATCACCCTGAGAAGTCTCATAAAAATATGTATGCATACATAATTATACTGATCATGCTTATTCAAGTACTCACAATTCAAGTCATTTTTTTCACAACTGTGGCCGATTTGCTTCATAATTATTATTAAATTATTTCTTTTATTTATTATTATTATTTTATTTTTTATTTTGGAAAATATTTCCACCACTAAACTTGTTCAATATTGTTTTGTTCTGGATATGTTCATAGAAGAAAGTTTATCTAAAATGTTTCATATTATCCTGCTCCCACAAAAACAATGCATGTATTCAATACTTATTTCACACATTTAGGCAGTTTTCGCGCCTTTTTTCTCCACCAAAATGACGAGGCTAGGGTCGGGAGTCTTCACAATTTTTAGGGGGTAAAAGCCCTGTCAACATTACAATGGAAATCACACTGCAGTGCTTGGTTTGATTAAGTTTAATCTTATTTATTTTACATCGATTGTAACGAAAGCTCTATGAACTTATTTGAATCACTCTCGATGTCTTCCTGGGTAGAACCAGTACTAAGCAATGCAGATAAAGTGTCTTGCTCAGGAGCACAACGCATATGGCAATGGCGGGAATCGAACTCACGACCTTTGGATCATGGGTCCAACGCTCTACCACTAGACCACAGCGCTCCACGGTTTGATTTAGAAGTAATAGAGTATAATGTGTATATCCCCATTTCGAATAGTTATGCTAAATATTTTTTTATGTGATGATCGCAAAGTTTGTATGTGAATACATACATGTGATATTTTCAGGAGGGATATCAGAATAGTAGTGGGCTGCGTTTTTTGTGTGTCCCTTAGAACGGCAATCTCCACGCAGAGTTATCGTTCCTTGCACTCACATATATGAGGAATGAGTTTACTCTGGGTAGAGATTGTTAGCCCGGATCAACTGAGTTGGGTTTAGAAAATCCCTTTGTTATAAGGTATTACAGTATGAGTAATATTACACAATGTAACCATTTTATTTACTTAAACCGACGCTCACCATGAGGCAGTGCCTTATTCATATTATTGTTCCTCAACATTGGGAAAAAATCTATGTTTTGGCATTAGGAATATCAGGGTTCTCCAAGAGCACTTATACGACACTTTAAAAAAGGAGTAAAAAAAAAGAAGCAACTTGATGTAGGGCTTTACCAGAAATTCATCTGGACGAAAATGGTACTGTGCAACTGTATGAATTGACGCAACAAACAACATACCGTAACATGTATCTAGATGGTACTCGGTGGTTACATGTAGTAATATCGCGCCAGTCATCCAATCTTCAACAATAAAGCAAGCGCCTCAATCGTATTGACCAAACCGCATAGGGGAGGTAACTCTCCTCCAACATCCAGGTTGCTGTTAAAATGGCATACAAAAAGAAAGATTTGCACCGTAACCCTATAATTGTTAGACATGAAGAACCCTGAATATGACAGAATAACGTCTATAAAAACAAATCAATTTCTACACACGTAACACTTTAAACTTTGTCTCTCCTGTATGTGTGTGCAATCGTTTGTTACAATTACTAGAATGGATAAATCTTTTTACTGCACACGCTACACTTAAATGGTGCCTGTGTGTGCACGCATGTGTATTTTAAGATTACTCGACTGGATAAACTGTTTACTGCATACGCTACAATTAAATGGTGTCTCGCCTGTATGTATGCGCATATGAATTTTAAGATGATTCGATTGAAGAAATCCTTTACTGCACAAGCTACAATTAAATGGTGTCTCTCCCGTATGTGTGTGCATGTGTATTTTTACATTACACGACTGGGTAAACTGTTTACTGCAAACGCTACACTTAAATGGTGTCTCGCCTGTATGTGTACGCATGTTCATTTTAAGACTACACGACTGGGTAAACATTTTACTGCAAACGCTACATTGAAATGGTTTCTCGCCTGTATGTATGTGCATGTGACTTTTGAAATCGCCCGACCTGATAAATCCTTTACTGCAAACGCTACACTTAAATGGTGTCTCGCCTATATGTCTGCGCACATGCACTGTAAGACTGCCTTGATGGGTAAACTCTTGACTGCATACGTAACACTTAAATGGCGTCTCGCCTGTGTGTGTGTGAGCATGTGTCCTCTAAGGTGACCTGACTGCGTAAATCCTTTACTGCAAACGCCACACATAAATGGTGTCTCTCCTGTATGTGTGCTCATGTGTATTTTAAGATTATACGAACGCATAAATCCTTTGCTGCAAATACTACACTTAAATGGTGTCTTGCCTGTATGTTTGTGCATGTGCGTTTTACGACTGTCTTGATGGTTATATTATTGACTGCTCACATCACACATAAATGGTGTCTTGCGTGTATGTGTGCGCAAGTGCTTCTTTAGATTCTTCGACCGAGTGAATCCTTTACTGCACACACTACATTTAAGATGAGCCTGTGTGTATCCCTGCCTTCTCGGTACTTCCTCTGAAGTTTTTTACTCTAATTCCCGATTGTTTAGACTTCTTTGAATCTTTTAACAAGGACGTAACCTTGAGCTTTTGCACCTCGCCTTTTTTCTTCACGTCTGTTTTCATTGGTTCTCCAAATTCTTCTGATTTTTCAATTTCTTATCCTCCTCATCCAATTCTTCCAATTCCATCAGCATTAAGGATTCCTCGTCTATTTCTCCGTCTACTTCATCGTTGACTTCATATGTTAGTTTTTCGACTTTAAACGAGTGAGTGTTCATTCCCTTCGCAACGTATTTTCCTTCCATCATCTCAGAACCCGAAGGATGATGCTCGCTGTCTCTGTCCATTCGTGTGGCACCTCCTGTATGCATCATTTTGTAATCAGGTAGGGTTTTAATTTTGAATCAATCAAATAACGATAGAATGCTGTCCCTTGCAAGGTATATTTGTACAAGGTATACAAAGACAAATGTAATAAATCGGAAAAAAATTCTTTACATTAGAGTAAGCTGTTTCGTTTCATAATTAACCAGTTTAATATTTTTATTTAATTAATCCCACGCTAAACTTATATGGTTTCCAGTCTGCATGTGTGTACATGTGTTTTTAAAAGAAGATAAATCCTTTACGGCGCACGATACACGTATATGGTGTCTTCCCTGTATGTATGCGCATGTGCCTTGTAAGACGACGTTATGTGCTACACAACCTGCATGAAACGGTATCAGTTCTGTATATATATCCACATGTGTCGAAAGAGGTATGTGTATGTTGTTATGTCGTCTTTATGTGGTGTCTGAAACAAAAGAAATGTCATGTTGTTTAACAGTTCATGTATGTATGCCTTTATGTCCATGGGCTGATCAATTGTATAAAGTACAAGCATCCGCGGATTCAAATGCCTCACCTATCAGAGACCGGACTTTATGAATTTCTGAATCGGAACAAGGCCATCGTTTTTTCTAAATTGCAATACAGAGGCATGGAACGTGCATGTCTATATTTAAGGTGAACTTGATGATACTGAAGACATGTACCGACTAGGGACCGAATCGAATGTTGCTTAACGGCTCATCAACACATTACAGTTTATTAAAAGCCGCCCCAGAAAGAGGGACATGATACAAAGGAATCCGAGCACCTGCCATATGCAGCCATACTCTTACTATCGAAGCTGAGGTTTTATGTCTGCAACTAACTCTGGGACATTATCCTGCTATATAAATGGGGTTTCAGTCTGTTAAAGGAACACTCAAGTACAGACTCGAGAAGACATTCCACTAATAAAATTGCCCATGTATGCCTATGTGTACAGACTCGAAAAGACATTCCGCTAATACAATTGCCTATGAATGACCATGTGTACAGACTCGACAATACATTCCGCTAATACAATTGCCCATGTATGCCTATGTGTACATTCTCAAGAAGACATTCCGCTAATACAATTGCCCATGTATGCCTATGTGTACAGACTCGAGAAGACATTCCGCTAATACAATTGCCCATGTATGCTTATGTGTACAGACTCGAGAAGACATTCCGCTAATACTTGCCCATGTATGCCTATGTGTACAGACTCGAGAAGACATTCTGCTAATACAATTGCCTATGAATGACCATGTGTACCGACTCGAAAAAAAAATCCGCTAATACAATTGCCCATGTATGCCTATGTGTACAGACCCGACAAGACATTCCGCTAATACAATTGCCTACGAAAGACCATGTGTACAGACCGCTAATGCAATTGCCCATGTATGCCTATGTGTACAGACCCGACAAGACATTCCGCTAATACAATTGCCTATGTATGCTTATGTGTAAATAAGTGTATGAAGCGTTTATTTAGCCTATTGGACTTTTGTTTTCACAATAGTACAACAGTGTACGGTATGAGGCGCTCAAGTCTTAGAATTTAACTTTAAACTGAGTTTTACACTTTTGGGGAGTTAATAATGAATTACAAATGCATGCATTAGATTTATAAATTGTAAGATATACACTCCTATCTGTTCGCATTCTATTTTTTATAAATCCACATTAGGTCGTTTCGCCCATCATCTATCAGGTATTATATTTGATTGTAAATTGGATAAGTTTTATTAAACTGTGAATAATAAATTAATGGAGAATCATAATGATATTTTTTTGTTGTTGTTATTGAATGTTTGTTTATAATGTTATATTATTTATACTAATTATTTTCACGCTGCATTTGTCGTCTTTCCGTCCTGCCGTATTTTCGTTCTGTCGTCTTTTCGGGGGCGAAATAACGAAAAGACGAAAAGAGGACAAATGGCAGAAATCAGCCACCATACTTATCATACAGCCTATGTTATATAATTCGCAGCACGCTTAAGGATTGAATTATTTAACTTTTGTGAATTTCACTAGTTTAATCGTAAACTAAATAAGCGTGTGTGTTATTATTAAATAAGCAGTTAAACGTGTGTTTTACCACCGGTGTATGGGTAGTAAGTGTCTTTTACCACCGGTGTATGGGTAGTAATTGCATATTTAAGACTCGCTAATCACGCCCCTTGTCAGCCGTCTTCTGATATGTATAGAAACTAGGGTGCGTAAGATAATAACCCACCCAGTGACATATAATATACATACGTTTTGGTAGTCACGTTTCAAAAAAATAAAATAAAAATATTGGCACTCTTTTATACAGAACTCGCTTCGACTGCTCCAGACGAGCACATTCGGCTGGTTTTTATTTTAATATAACATAAACGGCCTTCATCGCCATCCCTGTATTGTTTCAGGTGCTACTTGAATGGTACCTGAAAATAATAATTTGTTTGTTTGTATGGTGTTTTACGTCATTTTCAACACATGCAAGGTGATATATGACGTCGAGTTTTGTTGTGGAGGCAGACCACCCATTTTTTCTGGATAGAACAATTACTGTACACCTCCCGCCATCCGTCAGAATCGACACTTCCTCACTTACAAGTCGAGCTCCCAGTGGGGTTCGTACCGGCAGCGGTGAGAGGCGAATGTTTACAACGCAACGATATTGGCTCCACCGAAAAATGTGTATACAACAAAATTGCAGCAACTTCATTGCGGTATTTTCACGCCATTCCATGGCCAGAGGCTTTGGGTACTAGTTTCTAAAATACACGGTGCCCTAAACGAGAAAACAATGGGAGAAATAAACAAAATGGAATTTAATTGGGAGCAGTGATTATGAAACCTGCGTTATCAAAGGTAACAGTCAGACGACTAATTTGAAAAGCAGGCAGCATATTCTAAAGGTGATTAAACAATACTCAAAACTTTTAAAGGTTGGAGTAATGGAACCACGTATTCGAAAATCAAATAAGAAACCGAAAGTATTTAAGAATATTGCAGTCTCGGTTTGATTGAGACTGTTCATGAACAGTAGTGAAACGTGCTTGCTACCGTTAACGCCCTCAAGCCCCTGGTTGAGCAGAACTGAATATTGTAAAATATTGTAGTTGCCTCCCTTACTATACATTTCTCCATTTATAAATTAATCTTGTCGAACTGCTACTGTTTGGTAATATTCTTCAATCAGAGATAATGGATGGTACTTTTGGAGAATTTGAATTGGAATATTGATCGTATCAAACAAGATACGCCTACAATCAACACCAAGGTATTATGAACTAGGTACTGCCTATGGGACAGCAAAACCATGACCAGACGTTGATATCAGTAAAAACAATATACTATAGACTGATAGATACTATTGCTTTTTTTCATAAGTTCTCATTTGTCGGAGACGTGATTTGAGATTAGGGAGAAGGCGGGGTTTTGCTGGAGCACAATTTTAAAAACACAATAAAACAAACTGGCAATTATCTTTACATATAGAGGATCTTACATGAGTACTCATTCATTATTGAATTTATTAAACGAGTTACCAAAATGATCATATGAACAAAGGTAAAACCTATTCTGAGCCTTCTCTGACCTTACCTTTACGCGAGGGAGAGGAGCTGCTCTCTTGGTTTTAAGTCAATATATCTAAGAGAGTATGCCTTGCACAATGGAGTAAGTATACGTATATACTTACTCCCTGATTGCATTAACATTTCAAGCATCTAAAATGATTATCAATAAATCTTTTTTATTTACCTATCTGAACCGAAATATCTGTTATATTAATCGTTTTAAAGTTGTAACGGTCAACCCTTTTCAGACGGAGTTAAAAATACAAGAAAACAGTGATACAAAGTATCACAAGCCGGTCAGAACAGTTACATAAGAAAACAGAAAGGGGAATGATGAATATGATAAAAATAAAAATAAACGAACAGTGTGTAGATGTGTTAGACTTTTTTATTTGTAATTGTCAACAATCAAAGCACGTTTAACAAGAAAGATTTGAGCACTACATAAACTAGTCATCATGAGACCAAATGAACATATTTTTTTTAATTTTGGCATCTGTGTTGTATAATGTTATAATAATATGAATATGATATACATCTGAAATTGTTTGTGTAATGGTTCACTAAATAGAATGTTGTTTCATGATTAGAATGTGAGGAATTGGGAAAAGATCATGGTAAGAATATGAAGAATTGGTAAATTATCACAAAAACAACTTAATGATAATATAATAGCAATTGGAGCGTCTGTGAAGGTAATCTCAGTTTTTTAGCAATGTAAATTTACATTAGAAGAAAGGGTTTAATGTTAGATGTTTATTATTATTGATATCTGATTAGTAGTTATAATAAGAGAATAAGTAGCAGTGGAACAAACCTATTCAAACTCTTTAGAAGATGCTTCAGGTAAAGTTTCATCAACTCTAACAGAGATACATATATAGCTTTACACATAAGCAGTTAGTAATATTCAAACACAGTTTCCTTTATATTATTCTTATAATTAATATTAAGTATTTAACAAATGCAAGTCATGTAGAAAAACTAACGGGGCGTCGCGAGCTTTTAAAAAATCAAGATCGCCGTTTGTCCCTTCATCAATCAATAATCCGTGACGACAACCATTTGGAACCAGCCGTATTCGTATGCTGAGACAAATTTATACACTTTATCCCTGAAATTGATACCTAATTCAAGTAGTAGAAGACCCATAAAATGCCTGCGTCCCGGTATTCTTACTAGAATACAGTTGTTTTATGAACAGTAAAATGACGTTGATACACAGTCCAACACCCATAGCAGCTTTCTGAGTCCGGGATAAATATAGCCGGAGCCTCAAGGCAATTAAATTTCCTACATTTGTTAATATTCAGGTCAAGAGTTACGTGATCGTGACCGGTGCGGTGATAACTGTTTGCATCAAAATTAAGACAATTTCAAAATTGCGACCAACTTTTCCTAAATTTGACACTTGCAATTCTCTGAACAAAATCCAATTATTTATCTTTAAATGTTAAATCCTGATTATACTCCGTGAAAAGTTTGTTCCACTCCTAAAACCCTCCATGTTGTCTTGTTCCACTCCTAAAACCCTCCATGTTGTCAGTTGATACACGTGGTTGATAGTAGAGTTATTTGATGAGGGGGCAATGAATGCCTTCACCTCTCGCGAAAAACCTTACAGCGAACTCAGCCATTTACTTATTACCATTGTTTAAAGTAAAGGGCATATTACATCTAACAACACAAACAAGAACATATGTACAAAGAAAGCTAAATATAATATGGTCTAAAATAAATGGGAGCGTCTAGAAATAAATGACCAATCTTACAACATATTGTCGTAACTGAAGAGTTTGATTAAAAAAATGGTACTCATTTTACACATGTGAAGGACATAATGCTTGAAAAAATATTTGCTTTTCCGGAGGTTTGGTTTAAAGCTATTGTGAAATGTTTCACAGGGAACATATTTTCGCGAGGACAATTCAATAATGAATGAGAACGAATGTTAGATTCTATTGATCACGTAACTCACATACCGACTTGTATTGCATTTTGCATGTAGCTTTAACTCGCGAAACCGACATAAACCTTGGGAATGGGATCATAGTCATTATCGATTTTTTTGACAGCGCATACTAGGCTTATTTGCATACTGTTTATCGAAAATATAGAATAGTGTTATTCCAATCCCACACCGTAAGTTATGTGATAAATAAATTTACATAATTGTTCAGATATTAGGAGTTGGGGAGTCGGTGCACCCCACCTGAATCCGCCTCTACTCATTTTTAAGATTTCATAGAGCATGTCTACATAGAATTCAGCCAACCTTCCTGTTAACCATGTGTCTATTCTGACGTCTCATAGGTCCAACAAGTGACATTACATTATAGTCCATAGTCTGTCAGTCTAGGCTGCAGCTGTCGACAGAAATTTGTCAGTTCCAGAGAGACGAAAGTAGCCTGTCGTAAGCAGTTTTTAAAAACAAAACCAAACCAAAAAACACACTAAATGTTCAAGTTCTTGATCTATATCTAGGTCTTGATCTTCGGCCGCGTAAGTTGACTAATGTATGGCAGTACGACGGCCTGACGGTGATGAACTCATATTAATAATTGGATCTAAATCTACGACTTTAAAGTAATTATGATATTCTAATATTAATAATGTTTTAACAAAATCAGTCTTTGCCCTGTCCCCGATTCCCACGTTGCATTTATACGCATTTAACATTAGTGATGTTCGTCCTTTTGAAATATAATCAAGTATAGATATATTAATCTTCAATGAACGCTAACGTTGTTTAGGGCAATCCTATAACCAAAATTGCACGTAACGTCACGTATTTTTTGACGCCGTCGTGACGTTATATTGTGACGTCGCAGGTGTTTCCCATAACAAGCTGACGTTAAGCAACCAAATCTCGCTATGCTTGATGTTAGTTTACGTGATCCAAGATGGCTTCGCCAAACAAATAGAGTTTAATTAACATTGTTGAAGTGATACGGGAAATAATTCCCGAGTGAGAAAGATTCTTGCGATATAGAAACGAGTGCGTTTTCGCACGAGTTTCTATATCGCAAGAGTATTTCTCACAAGTGAATTATTTTCCGTATCACGACACAAATGTTAATTAAACTATATAATATATATTCTGTGATGAATTTCTTTCCAATCGTCTATTCCTTCTTCTGTCACTCCTTTGGCGACAGCGCGGAGTAATATCATGACGTCAATTCGTGACGTAATATCGTGACGTCTGTCGTTTAGTTCATAACATTTGGCTACTGTGCTATCTTGCACATTAGGCGAGATAGCACAGTAGAGGAAGGGATATGTTATAGATTTTCTCAAAGTGGGAAATTTCTATAATTCATCACAGAATAGATAATATACCCATTTATTTGATAGTCTCGATCATCCAGACCTCGCCCGGTGCAGGATAGGGCATACACGTTATACTCATTCATATTTATTAGAAGGTGAGCAATTACCAGAATGTATACCCTGCTTTGCACCGTTAACGGTCAAACACATCTTGTTGGAATGTGTAGACTTTGATCCTATGCGTCAAAGGTACTACAATGTTAATACTTTGAAAGAGTTATTTGATACTATAGATTTTAGTCTTGTTTTAGATTTCCTCAAAGAAATCAGACTATATAAATCATTATAATGTGTTCTTATATTTATATACTTGTTTATATACCTGTTGACGGGCATTTGTTGATTTACATATATAGTTTATATGACTACGTTTTCATCCCTTATTTTTTAATAGTTTTATCTTTATATATTTACATTAATTTTTAATTAATACTTCATTTCTCCATATTTCATGAGTTTTTGCGCACAATATGACCTATTTATGTGTCGACGTGCCGTAAAACACCATTCATTCTCGCGAGACTTCTCTCAAAGAAGTCTATACTATGGTCTGGAGTAAAGCTTCTTTAAAATGTTTGACATCAAAACGAGATGTGGACAAAAAAAAATCACCGGCCTCTGATTGGTCAACTTCAGTTTGTTATGGGAATCTATGGGAATCTCCCCCTTCGTCACGACGTCGTCAAAAATTACGTGACGTTACGCGCAATGTTGTGTAATAAAAATACCCGGGTCCCAAACAAAGTCAGCGGATCATGATTAATGCTAAAAATTTAATTTTAAACTTCATTTTGTAAGATCATATTATGTTTTTAGAGAAACTACAATGAAACAAATTGTATTGTAAATTTAATAAGGACGTGCACACATTCCATTGGAACTAATGTTGCGCGTAATACAACGTGCACTTTGATGTTGCAGTAAAAATGACGTCACGTCGCAGTCAGTTTTGACTTTTGGCGCCGTCTATCGGTCAAACATTTTAATGAACCAGTAGTCCACTACAGTTAAATAGGAAACAAGATTGTTTAATGCTTAAGGATTATGTCCCTTTGAACAACAGAAGGTTCAAAGTTAGATATCTCAAACATTTCCTCATATTTGTACATGTAACTTGCAGTAACTCATCTCATTTATGATTTTAAAACTATAATCATATACACAGAGGTTTTAATAGGGCAATAATGAAAAGTGAAACCCAGCTGAATTAGAACTCAACGGATGTCAGTCAAAACGTCCCCAAGTTGAAACGTTCGCTGGTCAAAACATCCAAAATTGGCCAAAACGTCCCTTTTTTTGCATTTTCAAATAGTCATAACGTCCCCACACAAAAAAACACCCTATTACATATTTAAATTGTTTAAGTTTTTTTTGTTTTAGCAGTTCTGTATTAATATGAAACTTTTACGTGTTTAAGGTTACTAAATACAATTTTTTTGAAAATTAATGAATGTATTTATTGGTTTTCTATTATAGTTTAATCGGTGAAATATTTTTTTAAAGTGTGGTGTTACGACTAGGACATGTTTTGTTTTGACTAATTATTCAAATATACTGCCATAGCCTGCCATAATAGTTTAAAGCGAAGAAGACAGTTATTGTGCTGTACATATTGATACATATTGGTACATATTGACACATATTGGTACATATTGATACATATTGGTACATTGCTTTATCTCAAGAAATATTCTAGTTTTATAATTCTTATCAAATCTTGTCAATTCTGGTTTGTTGAGACATATGTAGCTTTTTTCAAAGCGCGTTTAGAAGGAAGGGTTCTGGTCAGGTTTATAAGGAAGGGTTCTGTTCAGGTTTATAAGGGAGGGTTCAGTTCAGGTTTAGAAGGAAGGGTTCTGTTCAGGTTTATAAGGGAGGTTTATAAGGGAGGGTTCTGTTCAGGTTTAAAATTGAAAAATACTGTCATGTCAATCAAAATATTGTTCACGGTTGGGGAGGGGGGAGGGTTGGTTGTTCTGGTCTACGGGGCCGCTCGGGAAACCGTGACCACACCTTTGGCCTTGGCATATAGCTTATCGTATTGAAGATTACAATACAATAGGAAGGTGTGTATATTTGTTTTAGTTTGACACAATACTAGAATGTACCATACCCAAAAACTGCTTACTTTTCTTTTCGTGCATGTACAGATATACATTAAGAGTACAAAACTTGTTCATGTATTCCCTTGAATATATTTGCAAAAGTATCAAAATGGGTTATACACTTTTATTGAAAAGTATTAACAACTACTGCTTACCCTTCTAACATAATAATATATACGCGTGTCATACATGTCTAATATATACGCGTGTCATACATGTCTAATATATACGCGTGTCATACATGTCTAATATATACGCGTGTCATAAGCGAGTAGCTCGGCCAACATTGCACGTCCTATCCCTAAACAATGAGGGATTCATACAGAGTAAAACAACATTAATATTCGGTGTACACGCACCTCATACAGAGTAAAACAACAGTAATATTCAGTGTAAATAGCAGACAGAACATGTTGTTACCGTGGCTTGGGAACCGTACGGTATAAGTATATGAGTCCCTTCGGAACCTTACGGGATAAGTTTACGAGTCCTTTCGGAACCTTACGGGATAAGTATACGAGTCCCTTCGGAACCATACGTTATGATGAGAAATACAAGTGTTATTGACATTATGATGAGAAATACGAGTGTTATTGGCATTATGATGAGAACTAAAAGTGTTATTGACATTAGTGTTATTGACATTATGATGAGAAATACGAGTGTTATTGACATTATTATGAGAACTACCAGTGTTATTGGCATTATGATGAGAACTACAAGTGTTATTGACATTATGATGAGAACTACAAGTGTTATTGACATTATGATGAGAAATACGAGTGTTATTGGCATTATGATGAGAACTACAAGTGTTATTGGCATTATCATGAGAAATACAAGTGTTATTGGCATTATGATGAGAACTACAAGTGTTATTGACATTATGATGAGAACTACAAGTGTTATTGGCATTATGATGAGAACTACGAGTGTTATTGGCATTATGATGAGAACTACAAGTGTTATTGGCATTATGATGAGAAATACGAGTGTTATTGGCATTATGATGAGAACTACAAGTGTTATTGACATTATGATGAGAAAAAACGAGTGTTATTGGCATTATGATGAGAACTACAAGTGTTATTGACATTAGTGTTATTGACATTATGATGAGAAATACGAGTGTTATTGACATTATGATGGGAACTACAAGTGTTATTGGCATTATGATGAGAACTACAAGTGTTATTGACATTATGATGAAAACTACAAGTGTTATTGACATTATGATGAGAACTACAAGTGTTATTGGCATTATGATGAGAACTACAAGTGTTATTGACATTATGATGAGAACTACAAGTGTTATTGACATTATGATGAGAAATACGAGTGTTATTGGCATTATGATGAGAACTACAAGTGTTATTGGAATTATCATGAGAAATACAAGTGTTATTGGCATTATGATGAGAACTACAAGTGTTATTGAAATTATGATGAGAACTACAAGTGTTATTGGCATTATGATGAAAACTACGAGTGTTATTGACATTATGATGAGAAATACAAGTGTTATTGACATTTAAACAGGGCACAGGTACATGTCGTAAAGTGTACAATGTTCTTTAATGTTCCTTACTCTTCTATACCGTTCGTAAATGTTCTACACTGTTCATAAATGTTCTACACTGTTCTTAAATGTTCTACACTGTTCTACACGGCTGTGTAGAATGTTATATACTGGTTGTAAATGTTTACGCTGTTCGTAAATGTTTACACTGTTCTTAAATGTTCTACACTGTTCTACACGGCTCTTAAATGTTATATACTTTAATGTTCTACACTGTTCTTAAATGTTTTACATGTCTCTTAAATGTTATATAGTGTTCGCAAATGTGTACGCTGTTCTTTATGTTCTACACTGTTCTTATATGCATTGCAATTCAGATATATCACAAAACAAGAATTTATATGCACCTGAAAGCATCATATGGATAACTATTAATCATTATAAAACAAAACTAGCCGAGTAGTCTAGATTTCAAGACCAAAATAGTTTAAATTAATCGTACGGACATGCGTCCTAGTTTGGCGCATATGCACACTGAATATGAATCGAAAACACATTATGGCGGTTGTATTCATATTTAGAGTTGACAACCATACTGTTGTATGTCCACACTGCTGTATGTCCAACTGCTGTATGTCCACACTGCTGTTATGTCCACACTGCTCGGCTGTATGTCCACACTGCTGTCCACACTGCTCTGCTGTATGTACACACTGCTGTATGTCAACACTGCTGTATGTCCACACTGGTGTATGTCAACACTGATGTATGTCCACACTGCTGTATGTCCACACTGCTGTATGTCAACAATGCTGTATGTCCACACTGCTGTCCACACTGCTGTATGTCCACACTGCTGTATGTCCATACTGCTGTATGTAAACACTGCTGTATGTCAACACTGCTGTATTTCCATACTGCTTTCAGGATGACTCCAGTCCCTGTATGACGTCATTGTCAACGCCAGAACACATGCACAAACACAACTGCAATATTGTTGTAAATCAACGCTACTTTCTATAACAAATGTCAACCTTTAAAACACGACGAAGCTGAATATATTATTCGTTTTATGATGCGTGACAAACAAAAGCTTAAAGGTAAATCCTTTACTGCACATACAACACTGAACAGGCGTCTCGCCAGTATGTTGTACTGCACATACTACACCGAACAGGCGTCTCGCCAGTATGTATCGGAATGTGTTTATATATTTGTCTGGTTCTGCATATGCTTTTCCTTAACGTCTTGTCTCTCCTGTATGTATGTACATGTGTTTTGTAAAAGACTGATTCGTTAAATCCTTTACAGAACACACTATACATATATGGTGTCTCACATGTATGTATGTGCATGAGTTTTGTAAGATTGCCTGACCGGTTAAATACTTTGCCGCACTTCATACACTTAAATTTGTCTCTCCTGTATGTATGCACATGTGTTTCGTAAGACTGATCGACTGGTTTATTCATTTTCTGCCCTTCCTACACTTAAAGTGTGTTTCGCCTGTGTGTATAAGCTTGTATCTTTTAAGACTGTCTGACTCTGTAAATCCTATACTGCACACGGTACACTTATATGGTGTCTCATATGTATGTATGCGCGTATGAAGTTTAAGCCAGCTCGACGTTTTATATCATTTGCTGCATATTCTACTTAAATGTTGTCTCGCCTGTATGCATCAGAAAGTGCGTTTTAAGTTGGCCTGCCTGGACAAATTCTTTGTTGCAAAAGCTACACTTTATTGATATCTCACCTTTGTGTACGCGCATACGCTTTTTAAGACTACACATGCTACACTTGTCACGCCTGTATACATGAACCTGTGTTGTTCAAGACTGCCTGACACTGTAAATCCTTTACTGCACAAGTTACACGTACATGGTGTCTCCCCTGTATGTATGCACATGCGGGGTTTTAAGACTGCCTGACGTTGTAAATCTTTTACTGCACACGCTGCACGTATAAATACTTCTAGCCTTTATGGATGCGCATGTGTCTTTTATGATTACCTGAATCAGAAAATACTTTACTGCACACGCTACATTTATATGGTTTCTCGCCAGTATGTATGCGCATGTGTGTTTTAAGATGTTCCGACTGGATAAATCCTTTACTGCACACGCTACACTTATATGATGTCTCGCCTGTATGTATGCGCAAATGTCTTTGAAGATGGGCTGAATTGGTAAATCCTTTACTGCATATGCCACACTTATATGGTGTCTCTCCAGTATGCAAACGCATGTGTGCTTTAAGATTACCTGAATTGGTAAATACTTTACTGCATATGCCACACTTATATGGTGTCTCGCCTGTATGTAAACGCATGTGTGTTTTAAGACTACCTGACTCGGTAAATACTTTACTGCACACGCTACATTTATATGGTGTCTCGCCTGTATGTATGTGCATGTGTTTTTTAAGATAGCTTGACCGGATAAATCCTTTGTTGCACATGGTACAGGTATATGGTGTTTCGCCTGTATGTATTCGCATGTGTCTTTTAAGATTACCCGACTCCGTAAATCCTTTACTGCACACGCTACACGTATATGGTGTCTCGCCTGTATGTATGTGCATGTGTGCTTTAAGATGACTCGACTTGGTAAATCCTTTGTTACACATGCTACACGTATATGGTTTCTCTCCTGTATGTAAACGCATGTGAGATTTAAGACTACCTGACTCGGTAAATCCTTTTCTGCACACGCTACACGTATATGGTGTCTCGCCTGTATGTATGTGCATGTGAATTTTAAGATTAATTGACTGGATAAATCCTTTGTTGCACATGCTACACGTATATGGTGTTTCGCCTGTATGTATTCTCAGGTGATTTTTAAGATTGCCCGACTCTGTAAATCCTTTACTGCACACGCTACACTTATATGGTGTCTCGCCTGTATGTATGTACATGTGTTTTTTAAGATGACTTGACTGGACAAATCCTTTGTTACACATGCTACACGTATATGGTGTCTTGCCTGTATGTATTCGCTTGTGTGTTTCAATACTGCATGACTGTGAAAACATTTTACTGCACACGCTACACGTATATGGTGTCTCGCCTGTATGTATGCACATGTGTCTGTTGAGATTATTTGAACGTATACATCCTGTGCTGCACACTGCATTTAAACCGTGGCTGTTCTGTAGATATATTCATCTGTATTTAAAGGTAACTGTGGATGCTGCAGTGTCGTCTTATGTAATTTCTGTCTGAAATAAAACAAACTGCATTCTCAAATTGATATTTTGAAACAGTTTAAGTGTAATATGTATTATTTATGTCTGATCAACTGTAAGACGTATAACGACATGTATCAAGATATCATGCTTTGTTAATATACAGACTCGGAATTTCAGTTCATCGTATAGATATTACTAAATAGTGATATCGCTGGTTGGACTATATGCTAGAACATGTTAAACCAGTGTGATTGAAAAAAAAACGATGAAGCATGACCATTATGTCTATCATATCACCATATATGTTTCCGTAAGCAGTACACTTTCTATTTGATTATGTCCAACAAGAGGTACAAGCTCTTGAAAAACGAATAATTTGAGACATATACACCCCATAAGAAGTTGCTCGGGGAACATCCCCATCCGCAGGCAGAGAAAGACGCTAGTAATTAGTCCCAGTTACGAAGAAAAAAAACTTATGCCCCTGAGAGCAAACCAAAAGTGTTTTATACATTTTTTAGCAGTGACGCCAGTCTAGAACGGAACCTGTAAAAGGCAATCACAGGCGTCCCTTTGATATGAGGAGCTAGTGGTCGGTGACGCACTTAATAACACTTTCCTCTAGGCGTAATTACTCCATTGCGTTTGTGCTTCCGTGGTGTATAGCCAAATAGTGACTATTAAAAAACGTTTCCCTGCCTTGATAGTGATACAAAAAAGCACACTTAAATGCTTAAATGAGTTATTGTTATTATTATCTATAATTCATCCGAATGATGTATTGGGAACATTTATGTTTGTTTGAGATATTTAATTATATTTGACATAGACAGCAAAGCGAAAGTAGAAATGGTGTAAATCTACCTGTGACGTGTCAAAATAGAACGTGACGTCATTTAACAGGTTGGATTTTTCTTATATGATTCATGACCACCTGTTTTTATTGCATTTTTATATTGACGGACGCTCGATCGTTTGATTGATATGAATGAGGAAAGTCAACTGATCTTCCAACCCTCAATGCTGGAACTCAACACGATACAAAATGTCAACTACTTCACCAATGGGCATTGACTTGTGTTTCAGCACATCCCTTATGCACGTTTGTAATCTATAGAGCGCGGATTTGGTCAGGTGACCATGTTTTCGCGCATTTCAGACGTTTTATATATTATATGTATTATTGACGAATTAATTACGTTTTGTGTACAAATTAGCATGATCATGAATCGATAAGTGCGCATGCCCAATTAATTAGCACCATGTCCGTTTGATAATTTGATTTTTTAGACTGCTAGACAGCGCGTGTCCGTTTTTCAAACAGAAAAATGACAGTAGTAGGCCACTTTTCACAATTAGGAAAATGTCCGTGTAATCTGAATCAAGCGTCTGCATCGACAGTGCATAAATAGAATACAGTAGGTATATGTGTACATTGCATTGGGAAAGCCCAGTCTGATAGATCAGTGATATGTTTTGATAATCCCTGATAGTGTTGTAATTTGATATAAAAACAACAAAGATAATTACCAAAAATGCATATTAATATGAATGCCTTGTTGGTAAAATAAGTAACGTGTCATTAGAACGAGAATGTTGTACACACGCATCCAATGCTATTCATATCTATTCATATTGCTTTGGCTGAATCGTATTAAATTCGGTACTGTAACATTTCTTTTATTAATTGAAAATAATGCAAGTTTAGTTTTTAATGAAAACTCTAAATCCGTATAAAATTGTGTTGACAATCTTCCATGGTAATCGACCTGCACTGCGTGTTCTATTAATATATACTGAAAGAAAAAAGAAACGCATATTGGGTATTTCCGCTATATATTGTATATTTAATATGCTACTGCCAATCGAATGGTTCAGGGCGACATTAGGCCTGTTCTTTCGGAAAGAAGGTTTAAACAGCACCGAACACACCAATGGTTACCCCTGTAAAGTTTCATTATCGACAGAATGCGCATTTGGCTCCAGCAGGCCAGCAAACTTAGGCTTTAAACGGTGCAATCTATTAACATTAAACACAATACTGAATGGCTTGACTTTTTCAAGCGAAACTTCAACATTTATGAATTCCTCGTAACGAAGTTTACTTTGATTAAAAGGTCTACAAAATGACACAGTTGTCCTTTCAATAATTAGTTGTAGCCCCTTTTTGTACGAAACACGTTGAGATATATCTTGAATATTACGTGGAATTAGGTGTGTATAATCGTGTAGTATAGGCAATTGTTTGATTATGCGTTTCTTTTTCCTTTCAGTTTAGTATATGCAGCAGACGAGTAAATTAAGTGACGTCACAGCGACAGAGGTAAACGACCAATCGGTACATTCCTTTCAACAGCGTACGGTTGTCGCTCGTATTAATGAGCCATGTATATTGAAACAGTGACTCATTTATTTTGGGAATGTCATAATACTCAACAATTCTGGTCTGAATTTAAAATATTTCTTACAAGGTTAAATATCAATTTTGATTATGACTTTATGACAATATCTTTAGGTAAAATAGATGCAAATTTACAAAATAGGTTAATAAACTTCATTATAAAAAGTGGGAAATATTTTATATTTAAAAACAAATGTTTGAGAAACAATTCCAAATATAAACTGTTTTACAAATTATCTCATATAGAGAGAATTGAAATTGAAAGATGTATTGCTTTTGATAAAGACAAATTAGAAGAACATGACCAAGAAATGGCAAAGGTTTCTAAACTGATTTAAGATGATATACATAAATTATAGTATAGTATAGATAGCACCAGTAAAGACAATTATTTTCTATGCCCTATTTTCAACTTTTCCTTGTCTACCTACTTCTTCTATTCTATATGTAATAGTTCTCATCAGATAATTGGATGAAAGAACTGTATACATGTAATATAACAACTCCGAAAGTTAAAATATTTATAATATTATCACCTAATACCACTGAAAGTTGTTTTTTATTATTACATACTGTATAATATGTATACCTGTCTTTGTAAATATTTTGATGAAAATAAAAATAGATAAAAGGAGGACACTGTCGTTAACTTTTAGCTTATAAAACACACAATAATTATGTTCGCAAACATTACATACTAAACATTATTGAACATTTACTAATTAAAAGCAAGATTGTTTAACGGAATTCAATCGCGGTACAAAAAAAAAGTAAATCCGCTATGTGCGTTTGAACTCGCAGCCCAAACTAAAATTACACTCGCCGTAATAATATTGTGCGTGAGCGTAAAGTGGTCGACAACGCTCCTGACTGAGCTAAGCGGGATATAAGCGGGATATACATATTTCTCGCAATACATACTGTGGTGAAAACCCTAATGCGCTAATGGAAGTCACGTGATCGCAGAAAAGGTAAATATTGTGGGTC